>JAJJMA010151712.1:0-25559 GCA_023529015.1 Papaver nudicaule
AGACTTGCATTAAAGATTGCCCTCGGTCTTGTGGTTTAGACTCTTGTGTTCACTGTACCATCATCTCCCATTTTTAACTTTCTTCCCTCCTTTTTGAATACTCTCACGGGACCCTTATCAAAAACCTAACAAACCACACAACAACACACATTATAACGTACGTTCCAAATTACCCCTTTCCTTTTTCATTCCCCCCCTCTCTCTCTCTCTCTCTCTCTCTCTCTCTCTTGATAGAGAGTGTTTTTGTTCATTTGGGCACTCCCTCATTTTGCTTTCGCCGGCATACAAAATAATCCAAAAAGACTACTCCTTCTCTCTCTCTCTCATCTTCAAAATCTAAGAAGCCTCCTTATTGTTCAAAAATTATAAGTTAGGTTTAAGTTTTACTTTTTAAAAAAGAGAGAAAAAAAATGTCTGAGGATGAGAAGTTGTTGAAAGAGGCGAAGAAACTACCATGGGAAGATCGATTATTACATAAAAATTGGAAAGTTAGAAATGATGGAAATCTCGACCTTGCTGCTTTATGTGATTCCATTACCGATCCTAAAGATCCCCGTCTTAGAGATTTCGGTTAGTTGTTCAATTTTGAATTTTGAATTTCTAGGGCACAGATCGTGGATGATTATCTTTTCTTAAATTTTGAGTTTAATAGATCTGTTTATTCCAAATGTGTTGCGATACTAGTACATTGATACTTAGTTTTGATTATTATTGTCTTAGATGAATTTTGGTTTTTGGTTTTACTGTTTTTCATAGATCTCTGGTGTTGTTTATTGTTGTTACGATCAGGTCCATTATTTAGAAAGACGGTTGCAGATGCAAATGCTCCTGTGCAAGAGAAAGCTTTAGATGCCCTAATTGCGTATTTAAAAGCTGCTGATGCCGATGTTGGGAGGTACTAATAATACATATTAAGTGTTTTCTTTTCTTCTGTTCTTGTTTTGCATGCATTTAGGTTTTAAGTTGATATCTTATAGTCTTTTGGTTTTGTTACAGGTATGCGAAAGAAGTGTGTGATTCAATTGTGGCAAAATGCCTCACTGGTCGTCCTAAAACAGTGGAGAAGTCACAAGCAGTGTTTCTTCTTTGGGTGGAGTTGGAGGCCACTGACGTATTCCTGGTAAGAGTGTTGTTTCTAGCAGTTTGTTGATTATGCAAACTTACAATTGAACTCTGTAACTTAATGCTGATGTAAAGTCATGACATTCCTCTTCAAAATGTCTGTCGTATTCCTAACTCAAGTGGGACATTTCTTGTGTCTTCGAGGGAAAAATAGTAAATTGGTGGTGGATTTGAAGACTTATGGTACTCATTATTCACTACAGATTCACAATCCTGTTAAACACACGTTACTTTTGAACATCTAGTATGTGAACTTGATTCTTATTCATCGGGGAAAACATTGAGGGAAGCATAAATTGCATAATCCATAAGCAGATGCTACCTGCAGGATTTGGGCCATGGATAATGCTAATGAGTAGAGGTAGGCTCTCGCATGTAACCATGTCCTAACCTTGATTTAGGATGTATCAGTTTTATATCGACATCTGCAGATGTCTTGAGGTTCCTTTAATTGTTTTGCTTAAGAGTGAATGTTTTCTCTGCTGTTAAAATGTCCCAGAAAAGGAAGAAGAAAAGCAATTAAAATAAACAAGTAGACGAGAGAATTAACAGGTTTCAACATTATACTCAGGATAAGCTTTTACAGTTTTACTTGATTTCCAAATGCAGCAACTTATACAACATGACTTGCACAATAAATTCATGTAAAGTTTTTCTGAAATCTAATTACTCGAGGCACTCATAACTAAAGGGTAATGCGTGATTAGCTTATATCGAAAGATAACAAGCTCAAACGTTGAGTTATAAATTTTTTGTTTTTTTGTTTTTTGTTTTGATGAGAACGTACTCTACTTTGCATCCTTGCCTAGCGAGGTTATACATGCCCTCACATAAATCACGTACTATATTATAAGAATTGGACTTAATAGTTTTTCTTCCAGAATCTAATGATAATGTTTTCCTTGAATTTTCAATCTTTTTCATTTTGGGTGTAATCTTATCCCACCTTCTTGTGTCTACCTAAGAATTTTTTAATTGTATTCTAAAATTCAAGGCTCAAGTATGTCTCCTTATATATGATTGTCTATGACATTACTCTCTCCGTTATTTATGAAAGAGGTCATCTCAAGATTCCTAGGAATATATGAATTTATCACAAGTTATATTGAATTTTCAGGATTCCATGGAGAAAGCAATTAAGGCTAAAGTTGCTAAAGCAGTTGTTCCAGCTATTGATGTCATGTTTCAAGCTTTAAGGTCTGCAGATTGGTCTATGTATAACACTTACTAATTTGTTGGAGATAAGTGAAATGAATTAATGTATTCTTTGCTTTTATTCAGCGACTTTGGGTCTAAAGTTGTCCCTCCTAAAAGAATTTTGAAGATGTTACCTGAACTTTTTGACCACCAAGATCAGAATGTCCGCGCATCTTCCAAAGGACTGACACTAGAGTTGTGTCGTTGGATTGGAAAAGATCCAGTAAAGTCAATTTTGTTTGAAAAAATGCGGGACACCATGGTGAGTATAAATATACGGTGGTTTGTTATTCGACACGAATTCTATGGCAATTTTGATCTGCTACTTGTGTTTATTTTTGTTGTTTTGTAAGTTTTATAGGTATACTAATGCTTTGTTATTTTGTTCTTTTTAAGAAAAAAGAACTGGAGGCAGAGCTTGTCAATGTTACAGCAGGAGCTAGGCCGACAAGAAAGATAAGGTTTACCATCTCACTCTTAATGAGTAAATTTTACGTGTTTTCCTATTTTAAGTTTTTAAAATAGGAATAATCTTGGGCCGTGTTTTGGCTTGCTGGTTTGTGATTAGTTATGAGATTTTTTGGTTTATTTGTTATCTAGTAGTCTTGACTCCCTTGCTTGTTATTAGATCCGAGCAAGACAAGGAGCCAGAACCAGAAGCAGTGTCTGAAGCTGTAGGCGCTGGACCTTCTGAAGAATCAGCTGCTGATGGTAAGAAATTAACTTCATGGAATTATTCAACTGGTTTGGCTTGGTCAGTTGTCTTGAATGTTTGCAATTTATCTTTATTATTTTTTTAAATGAACCGTGTAGATATGTATGGGCTTTTCCATATAGGTATATATTTGTTCACATATTTACCTGTACATATGCGTTTTCTGATATTAATATTTTTGTCAGTTCCCCAAGAAATAGACGAGTATGAACTTGTTGATCCTGTTGATATTCTTACTCCACTGGAGAAGTCAGGATTCTGGGATGGAGTGGTTAGTGTTTTTTCTTTACATGAATACAGGCTATTGAAATTCCTCTGTTTTAAATATTTGACCTTTTTCTGTTTAATTTCAGAAAGCTACCAAGTGGTCTGAAAGGAAGGAGGCAGTGGCAGAGCTAACCAAGCTTGCTTCAACTAAAAGAATTGCTCCTGGCGATTTTAGTGAAGTTTGCCGTACCCTCAAGAAGGTTCTCTCTCTTACTCTATTTCTTAAGGCAAAAATTATGTTTTTTATATACGTTTTCCCGCATCTGTACTAATCCAGAGTATCGGGCATTCTCGGAAAAGAATTATGATAAAATTATTTTGCTAGAATCACATTTTTGTAAGACTAGGCATACCTTGTCTCCGGCTTGATGAGTATTGAGTTGGGTCTGTCCTGTGTTCAGAATAAGCTGTTATGTATTCTTGTATCTGGAGTTCCCACTTGTTTAATAAGTATGTCGTTTGCATTTGCAGCTTATTACAGATGTAAATATTGCTGTAGCAGTTGAAGCTATCCAAGCTATTGGAAACCTTGCAAGCGGGCTAAGAAATCATTTTTCGGGAAGCTCACGTTTTATTTTGCCTGTTTTGCTTGTGAGTATTTTTTCCCCTCGAGACCACATGATTCCTCTTGCTGCAGAGGGGGGATTACTTTCATTCATGGAAAACATGATTAATGTTTAAATTATTTTCTTGGTACACATGCTCGATGTAGATGCGCAGTATCAAGTTACGTAGAGCAACATTACAGTTGCATAGTTTGGTACTTTTGATTCTTAATTTGTTGAAACTGAGTTTATTAACTTTAGTGTTCATGTTTAGTGCACTTGCAGCACGTTAGAATCTGTGAGACTATGTCTATTCCACTGATGGACGCAGTGCCCCTCTTTCCAATCCTTGTTTCTGGTCTTCTTTAAGATAACTCTTCAAATCCAATGCAAAGCCTGCTGGCTAAACCTTGAACGATGGACAGTACTCTTACCCTATTAGGCAATCTAAATACCTTACTCACCTTAGCTTTAAAGATTAGGCATGAACCTTCTAAGATCGTAGCTTTAGTTGCTGTTATTTACGGCTCTGCGATTGGTATTGGTGATGACTGCTGCTTAGCAAGATTCCGCTTTTATAAAGTCGTTTTGTAGCATATTTCTGTAAGATTTATCCACTTCTATTTATTTCATCCAGGAAAAACTTAAAGAAAAGAAACCAACTGTAACAGAAGCTCTCAGTCAGACCCTCCAAGCTATGCATAAAGCTGGGTGCTTTACTCTTCCAGATGTTGTTGAAGGTAAGTTGTTAGAGTTGCTACTTTGCGTGCATGTTTTTTTTTTAATTAGCCCATTGCTAACTGAACATTGCGAATTGAAAATGATACTAGTGGTTACTGATATTTTGTATTTAACGCCAAATTTCTTGAACCCTTGACCCTAGTATCTGCTATGTTAGAGTCCTAGCTCCCCGCCCCTTTTCTTTATGTAGATATATATCTGGGATGATCCATCCACTTCTCCTTGTTGGAGATTGGATTTGTTTGGTCATGGTGGTTTCCAAATCTTAGAAACTAATGACCTTCTATAAGTGCAATATATTCTTCCGACCAATGTGGAATTGCTATTCCAATTCCGTTGTAATAACGTGAAGTATTTTTTGTATTCCACAATTTAATTTCATAGAAGGCATTTTGTGTTTTGGTTGTGAATCTTGCTTTCAACATAACTAGCTAAATCTTTTCTCAACTGTTTGGTTTGTTTTTTAAAACTTTTGTCGCATGAAATTATAGTTTGGGTGGCTGTTTCATAAGCTGTGCCTCAGCAATTTGAAGTTTGTTGTTGGTCTTCTAAGTTTTGTATTGCAAGTTAAGTTCTATTTAATGAGATGCCTTTGGTAGCTCTTCTAATGACGCATTTATCCTAGCAACCAGTCTCTACGGGCCTTTCTAGTTCTGATATTTCAAGTCAAGTTCTAGTTTGTTGGGTAACATTGTAATGCTACTTTAATACGTGTTTGAATGTTTAATAAGTGTTTTTGTTTCATGTGTCCATGCAGATGTAAAAACAGCTGTAAAAAACAAAGTTCCTCTTGTTCGTTCCTTAACTTTGAATTGGGTCACATTTTGTATTGAAACAAGCAACAAGGCTGTGGTTCTGAAATTGCACAAGGAATATGTTCCCATCTGTATGGAGGTCAGTTTGTGTTAAACCTTCTACATAATAGCCCTTGACAAGGTATACATTGCCGCGTGTGAAGTCTCACGATATAAGTAAACCTGTCAAATGTAGTGTCTGAATGACGGAACGCCGGATGTTAGAGATGCATCTTTTTCTGTGTTGGCAGCAATTGCTAAGGTCGGTGCAGCTGTGTTTTTTTTTTTTTTTTGAAGAATTTAGGGAACTGGACAATGGAGCATGCAAGTGACTATTATCTGACCTTCCTGAATTTTCTTTAGTATCAAGATTGTTTACGTCCCTGCATATTTTTACTCTTGCAGTCAGTTGGAATGAGACCTTTAGAAAGGTCATTGGAAAAACTTGACGAGGTTAGGAAAAAGAAGCTTACCGAAATGATTGCGGGTTCAGAAGGCGGCCCTGTTCCTACTACAGCCTCAGGTTTGAACAACTTTAATTCCGTTTGTCTGCTTTTGCTACTTTGGGTTGTTTTTTTTCTTTATGAAATCCTGGACGCTCGCACTGCCTAACCTCTTTATGTTGTGATACACCAGCTCCAGCATCAGGATCAGGTGGGGGTGTCTCATCTTCAGAGGTTGGTTAAATTCTTTTGATCAGAGCATCATTGCTTTTTTTTGTGGTGTGAGTTTGCAAAGTTTGTGACGCTCATGTATATTCTTTTGTTAAAGGCTATCTCTATGTATATTCTACATGCGTATTAATTGTTACACACATACAATTCTAAATTTGTTAATAGAAATTCTCCTCTGATGTTTGTTCTGTACAAATTTTTATTCCCTTTTCCAAGGTTTAAAAAGCTAGAACTTTAAGCAATACGTTTTCTTAGTAAAGCTTAAAGCGGTGCTTTGAAACGTTATTGAAGCGTTGCTTCACAGAGAAAAATAAATAAAAATAAATATCTATGAATCTATGTGAAATTTCTTAACACAACCAATATATTTATATGAAACTTAGAAGCTGGATCTTTTCTGTGGATTTCTTAGCTTGGGTAGGCTGGCTAGCCATTACAGAAGAATAGAACAAAAGAAGAGGAAGAAGAAGGTATAGAATAGAAGAAGTAACTTTTGGAATCTCTAGACTGTTGGCTTATCTTTGGCTTTAAAACCCTTCTTTTCCCAAATATATGACCCAATATTGAAGCACACGTTTTGAAGCGTTTTCATAGTGAAGCGCTCAAAAGCGCACACCAAAACACACTTCAAAACCTTTTTTGAAACTATGCCCTTGTCTGTGCTTTTGTTAAAGGCTATCTCTACGTATATCCTACATACGATTGTTACTTGCAATTTTAAATTGGTTAACAGAAGTTCTGCTTTTGCGCCAATGTTAATGTGCTCTCGTTGAGTTCTTTGAGCACGATTTTGCCGGCTGCTTCGTAATTGCTAAAGCTATTTGTTCAAAACTAAAGATTCTCCACTGAAATATTCTCTCTTTGCAGACTGCAGTTGTTCGAAAATCAGCTGCAAGCATGCTTAGTGGGAAGAAACCGATCATTCAAGCTGCTGTGAGTTTTTTTTTTTTTGATTTGTAACTTAATTTATCTCGTTAGTGTAAAATGTATGCCAATTTACTGAATAAAAAAGTACATAGTTTCTTAGTTTTTTTCTTTTGCCACTCTCATGGTTTATCAGGCGGTTGCTAAGAAGAGTGGATCAACGAAGCCCGGAGCCAGCAAGAGCGGAAGTGGACAGTCAAAACCCCCTGCAGCAATTGAACACGAAGATGTTGAGGTAAATCATCAATGTTCTGATTGCTCACTTTTGTTGCATAGAGGTGCTACTGTTTGTGATTTTAGAATTTCCAGCATTACAATTTGGTTCTGCAATGTTTCAGCCTGCAGATATGAGTCTAGATGAAATTGAGAGCAGATTAGGTTCCCTGTTACAAGCAGATACAATTTCTCAATTAAAGAGTAGTGTATGGAAGGAACGGTTGGAAGGTTTGATCTTGTTTCTTTGTGATCTCTTTTGTGTTTTCGTGATCTCTAGACTTCATTCTATTTGGAATCACTTATTTAGCAGCAATGCTGAATGGTCCAATCTTTTGTGTATGTTAACTATAGAAGGCTAGAGTTTATAGGCCCAAGCTCGATCTGTTATAGAGTTCTTATGGCAAAGATATTTTCACTTTTTGCATTGCCCTGTCTTAGTTTCTTAGAGATCTTAATGCAAATTTGTAAAAATAGATTTTGTATCTTGTCTGTAATGCTACTGATACGAACCATTGTAGAATCATTGAGGCTATAGTAAATTAATTCCATCTCAATGCAGCAATCATTGCTCTAAAAGAGCAAGTAGAAGGTCTTCAGGAACTTGACAAGTCAGCGGAGATTTTGATTCGTGTGCTGTGTAATATTCCTGGGTGGAATGAGAAAAATGTTCAGGTACTTGGTTTTTCTTTATATCTGACCAGACAGCATTTTGTTCTTTTTTTGGGGACCATCCCAAGTTTTCATTTGCCTTTGTCTGTTGCAGGTTCAGCAACAGGTTATTGAAGTCATTACACATATATCTGCCACAGTATCAAAATTCCCAAAAAAAATGTGTTGTGCTTTGCATTCTAGGTAAGTATTTGGCATTTCATTTAACTACATTAGGTGCATTCTGTGCATTTGGACCTAAGCTTACAGAAGGGATTATGTTTTGGGTTGATATAAAATCAACTTAACCAGCAAATGTGTTACATAGAATAAGTTAAAGTATCGATATGACATCTATATTTTCGTTCAATCAATTGGCTACCGTTGTTTGACTAAATTCTGAGAAACACTACCTGTGTTTTAGAAACAAGTAGATAAATGCAAGGACACTCAAAATTGTGACTGAATGTAACATGTAGTTACAAATCGACGTTTTGCTTGATGAATGCAACAATTCTAGTTCTAAAACACAGCTAAATTAAAAATAAACCATAGAGTTACTTGGCGAAGTAATATGTTTTATTATGGCCGTGACGGTGTTTCTTCCCTTTCAATCTCACTGTGGTTGCCACCCCTGCATAGTTAGTATCATGAACTGGTTTGGTGGGGGTATCTTGTTTGTTGGTTATGTATTTGTTTGGATAACTTCTTTACTTTCTTGTACACTTCTTTTCACGACATGCACTGTACTTGATTTACACGCTGCTCTTTATTATCAGGCATAAGTGAGCGTGTAGCAGATATTAAGACCCGAGTTCCTGCAATGAAGTGTCTTACTACTTTCTCAGAGGCAGTCGGTCCTGGATTTGTTTTTGAGAGAGTAAGTTAAACTGCCAGCTTGGCATTTTTTTGCAGGATTTGTCGTAGTTTTCCTTTTAGCTTCCAAATGTTTATAGGAGGTGGATAACACTACTGGATATTAATATTATGTTTCTCGACTTCATTTTTTTTTCTGCAAGAGATATTTAGTTTCTATGGTTATCCATCTATCTTCTGAATATTAATGCTTACACTTTCTGTTCTTTGTAGCTTTATAAAATAATGAAAGACCACAAGAATCCTAAGGTTCTCAGTGAAGGAATTGCATGGATGGTATCTGCAGTTGAAGATTTTGGTGTTTCGCATTTAAAGTTAAAGGTGTGTCCATCTTTGCAACCATTCCCCCCCCCCCCCCCCTTCATGCTCTGAGTATGATTTCTTTTTACAGGACTTGATTGATTTCTGCAAAGACACTGGACTGCAATCAAGTACAGCTGCTACTAGAAATTCAACTATAAAGCTGATCGGGTCATTACATAAGTTTGTTGGCCCAGGTGATTGCTTTTTTCTGGCGTGACCTGTTACGAATCTTACAATCTACAGTTTGTGGTTTTTAATTTTTTTTGTGGGTTTTATCTTTTATTTGTTTTCGTGGCAGATATCAAAGGGTTTATGACTGATGTGAAGCCTGCACTTCTTAGCACACTTGAGGCAGAGTATGAGAAGAATCCATTTGAGGTATATAAGAATATAAGATTGTTGCTTCATCATGTTTTTGCTCTTAGTTCTCCAGCATGTTATCTATTGTGCTTATTTGTTTATTCTCTTGCAACAGGGTGCTGCGGCAGCTCCTAAAAAAACAGTGAAGGCAGTAGACTTGGCGTCATCTGCATCTACTGGTGGGTTGGACGGCCTACCTCGGGAGGATATTAGTGCAAAAGTAACTCCTACTCTAATAAAGAACATGGGCAGCCCTGACTGGAAGGTAAATTATGTGTTCATATAGTCCTTCCACATATTTTGTTGTACTTGGTACTGTAAAAGTTCGATCCAGGAACCAAAGGATTGGACTTCCATCAAATGGGAACTATGAATGGCTTTCCCTGTAAATCGTTTGGCTGAAATTGACCTGACCTGACCCCACCCCACCCCACCTAAATCTGTACTAGATGTACCCTTTTATTTTTGTTTACAGGGACTTGTTGCTGTTCCATAGCCTTGAGCACATAACCAAATGGATTTGTAGTCTCTTCTTTCTGTTTCTTCATAGTATCTGTTTCCTTCCCTACATGTAAACTGGCATGTGCTGATTATGACGGTGGTACCTAACCTGAACCTGTTAAAACCTGGTCAAGCTTTTACTTTCTGTTTCTTCGTAGTATTTGTTTTCTTCCCTACGTAAACTGTAGTACAGATTAAGAAGTAAAAAACATCATGATCTTAACCTGCTCCTGTTTTGTTGTTTATTCAAGGTTCGTTTGGAATCAATTGAAGCAGTCAATAAGATCTTGGAAGAAGCCAATAAGCGTATACAACCTACTGGAACTGGTAGGACATCATGTTTGATGATTTTGGTAGATATGTTGTATTGACACACTTCACAATCATGTTCTGTGATAAATATTCTCTCTAACTGTTAATATATGTTATGGAACCATCAGCGGAGTTATTTGCTGCTCTTAGAGGCCGGCTAAATGACAGTAACAAAAACTTAGTGATGACAACCTTGTCCACTGTTGGAGGAGTCGCATCTGCAATGGGCCCGGCAGTTGAAAAAGCTAGCAAGGTTTATTATATAACTTCTTATAAATATCAGTCTAATATTTTTTTTTTTGGCTTCCTATATTGGAGGTTTCCTGATTATGCTGAAATTTTGGTTTGGGACAGGGTATTTTGTCTGATGTTCTGAAATGCATTGGTGACAACAAGAAACACATGAGGGAATGCACTGTGAATGCCTTAGATGCCTGGTTTGCAGCTGTCCTACTCGATAAGATGGTAAATACTGCTGTCAACTTTTTTGTTGTCCTTCTATTGTGACAACTTCTACTTGTTTGTTCTTTATTAAGTTCTGTTGATATGCTGGTTTGTAGGTGCCGTACATTGTAGGAGCTTTCGCTGAACCAAAGATAGGTGCGGAAGGCAAAAAAGATCTTTTTGATTGGTTATCAAAGCATCTTTCTGGAATAAACGAATCTTCTGATGCTGTGCAACTATTGAAACCGGCCGCAAATGCGCTGACGGTATTATTGCAATTTTCTTGAGTTTTCAGTTAGCTTAGGTCTTATTCCGAGTATTTACCTCCACTTGCCTGTGCATCTGTTTAGGACAAATCATCAGAAGTTCGGAAAGCTGCCGAAGCATGTATTGGTGAAGTTGTCAGAGTCTCAGGGCAAGAAACAGTATGTGGCTAGGATTCTTTTTGCAAATATGATATTGGCAGTCTTTCCAGCAGTACAGTTGATTGAACATCTTATTTCAGGTGACCAAGATTTTGAGAGATATACGTGGACCCGCTGTAGCTCTTATTCTTGAACGACTCAACCCATCTGCCGCATTCCAAGGTGTAATTTCACTACCCTTCTTATGTTCTATTTTTGACTTAGTCGCATGTTAGTGTCTTAAAGTTTTCTTTTTTAGAAACATTTGAACCTGCAAAAGGAACTTCAACTGGTGGTGCAACGAAAAATAGTTCGAAGATTGGAAAATCTGCCACGAATGCTCCAGGAGATCGTGGGAAGCATGCGAGCAAAGGCATTTCTTCGGTATGTCTTTAGTGCTGTAGAACCTCTATTTTGTTTGATTTGAAGTTGCTCATTCTTTCATTTTCCTTGAACAGAGAGCTGTTCCTGTTAAGGGTTCCAGGCCTGAATCCGTTGCCTCTGTCCACGATATTTCCCTACAGTCTCAGGCTTTATTCAATGTCAAAGATTCAAACAAGGTATGTTTGGACCATTTATGACTATGAAGGCGAACTTTCATATCATTGTGATCTGAAACATGGATCTGTGTTTCTGCAGGAAGAGAGGGAAAGAATGGTTGTACGCAGATTTAAATTTGAGGAACTTCGATTAGAGCAAATTCAAGATCTCGAGGTTTCTGTTCGACTCTTTGTGTTTATTGAAAATATCGCACTTTCTTCATTAATTTTGTGAGGATACTAATTGGACCTTTGCTTCAGAATGATTTCATGAAGTACTTTAGGGAAGATCTTCACAGACGACTTCTGAGCACAGACTTCAAAAAGCAAGTTGACGGGCTTGAATTGTTACACAAGGTAAGCATGCTGTTTATTGTTTATTCATATTGCTTACTATTAATTTTATAGGACTTTTCAAATTTTCTGTTGGTTACACAGACTCTTCCGTCCAGTGCCAAGGATATGATCGAACTTCTTGACATACTTTTGAAATGGTCTGTTTTGCGGTTCTGTGAGTCAAACACAACATGCTTGTTGAAGGTGCTCCTCTATTACATATGAAGTCTTATTTACCTGTTATGTGATTGTTTATCTTATAGTATCTATATACATTAAATTTTACAAATAAAAACAGGTATTAGAGTTCCTACCTGAACTGTTTGATGCACTGAAGGATGAGGGTTATCATCTGACTGAATCAGAAGCAGCGATTTTTCTTCCATGTCTAATGGAGAAGGTGTGATTCGTACAACTTTTGCTTTGATGGTTCTTGTTACAAATTCATTACTGCAACATACTGTTAGCATGATATCAATTCCATTTATTCATATGCCTTTCTATGGAAGGATCTGACCTTTGTATTCTTGTTTTGTTTCTGTTTGCAGTCGGGACATAATATTGAGAAGGTGCGAGAAAAAATGCGGGAACTGACGAAGCAGATTGCTTCCTTATATTCCGCATCAAAGCTGTTTCCATATATTTTGGAGGGCCTGCGCTCCAAAAACAACCGTTCACGAATAGAATGTGTTGATCTCATTGGTTTCTTGATGGATACTCATAGTGCTGAGGTGAGTTCGCAGTCTTTAAAGATACTTAGTCCTATAGCTATTTCCTCTTTCCATAAATGTTTGTTTATATTATATTATTAACAATCTACTTACTAGAGCTATCCACTCTTACCAGGTAAGTGGTCAATTAAAATCTCTGCAACTTGTTGCGGCTCTGACGTCAGAACGAGATGGTGAACTTAGGAAAGCTGCTTTAAACACCATGGCTATTGCATATAAAAATCTCGGTAAATGCCTACTTCAGGTGTTTTATAATAATGTTTTTAGGTTTAGTTATATTTCTTATGAACCTCTAGCTCATTATGTTTTTTTTTTTTGCATTTTCCTGAGCTGCTGATACTCAGAGTGGAGTCTGCCTGCTTTGTGTTTTGTCATCTTGAATATTAACCCATTTGAATTAGTAGTTCGATTTTGGAAAATCACTTCTGCTTTAAGTTGGATAAGCTAGATTTGCACGACCTATGTGGTTGTAATTGATCTGACTTGTTATTTTGGTGTAGGGGATGACGTTTGGAGATATGTCGGTAAGGTGTCAGATGCTCAAAAGAGCATGTTGGATGATAGATTTAAGTGGAAGGTTCGTAATTATACACCTGAACTGCTGCAGTTTCTGTCCTTAAGTTCTGGTTGTTTTCGTTTTTAACTTTGTGAATATGATGTACTGCAGGCCCGAGAAATGGACAAGAGGAAAGAGGGAAAACCTGGCGAAGCTAGAGCAGCCTTAAGACGATCTGTCAGGGACAACGGGTATGTATTTGCTGTGCGTACTATTGGAATGTTCTTAACTGTGTGAATATGTCATGCCTTGCGTATTGT
The DNA here is from genome assembly GCA_023529015.1 of Papaver nudicaule. Taxonomy (NCBI): domain Eukaryota; kingdom Viridiplantae; phylum Streptophyta; class Magnoliopsida; order Ranunculales; family Papaveraceae; genus Papaver; species Papaver nudicaule. The sequence goes on from JAJJMA010151712.1 coordinate 13,466, forward strand.
TGGGTATGTACCTGCACAACATGTATTAAGAATATAGAAATGCCAAAATATTTTGTTAAATGCCTCGTTACAAGAGGACCAAATGGAAAAGCATGGTTAGTTTTAGAAAACACCTTAAATTCCATGACATTAATATTTGAAAATACCGAAAGGCCCTAGTATTTGCCAAAGTAAATTATTGGAAGCTTGCTTGTAGGGTTAATATTAATTTATTCTCTTTTATGTATTTATTATATGTTTGTGATTTATGTTTATATTTATATTACGACTTTACGTTGTAGATATAGGTTTAACTTGTAGGGGACATTTTCAGTAACTTAAAAATGTTCATTTTATAAATTTATGTGCATACCCATCATTTAGATAATATGTATATATCTTTCCCCTTTCGGATTTCAGGGTAGATGTTGCCGAGCAGAGTGGGGAAATTCTGTCTCGATCAGTTTCAGGACACATTTTTACAAGGTATTCAACATAATATGGGCCAAGAAAAGTTGCTTACTTTCAGGAAAAATTGTAGATTCATGGTTTTCCTGATTTTGAAGTTCTAATCATATTCATCTGCAGGGAAAGCATTGCCCATGCCGATCCTCATGTGGACAGGCACATATCACCCCGGTCTCTTGTAACTCCTAATGGACCAACAGACTGGAATGAAGCTTTGGATATTATATTATATGGTTCTCCTGAGCAGGTTTGTTTATGTCATGATGCAGTCGAGAGATGCTTTTCATAATATCAACTGTTGCCTCTACTTTTGCTGTTTCAGGATAAGTATTGTTTAGATGCAGTGTTGAAGCATGCTTCTGGTGGCAACTCATTCTTTAATTTATTTCTGTTTTCACTTGTAAGCAGACAACATACAGTTATCTAATTGTTTGTTCTGCCATTCTTTCTTGAACTTGGTAGATGTTGATATTTTGGGGGGATGTTTCTTTTCACAGGCATATAAAGTCGGCAATAATATGATGTCCTAGTTAAGAACTTAACCGACAGTTTCATTCTTGAACTCGGCCACTATGATCTTCAAACACTTGTTCGTTTAACCATTTTCTGTCCAGTGAATGAGCCAAAAAAAGTCATGATTATTTGAGGATATGGTTTATGGTCTGGTGCATTTGTTTGTGAAACTAGTCATGTCTTTCCTGCTTCAAGACTTCACCATGAATTGTTAACTGGCAAACCTTCGTTTTTGTGAGACTAATTAATGATCTAACTTTGTCGTCTAAAATTAAGCTTCATATACCTACTTCTGCTATAATGGGTGTCTTAGTGATGGAATTTTACACTACTTTGATTGTGCAGTCTGTTGAAGGCATGAAAGTTGTTTGCCATGAGCTGGCACTTGCAACAAATGATCCTGAAAGCCCTGCAATGAATGATCTTGTGAAGGACGCTGATAAACTTGTTTCCTGCTTGGCCACTAAGGTTGCGAAGACCTTTAACTTTAGTCTGGCAGGGGCTTCTTCTCGATCATGTAAATATGTTCTGAACACACTCATGCAGGTATTCTTTGATCCTGGGTTTAAATCTTTCTACCTCATGTGAAAAAGTTTGTATTGTTTGGAAAGGCATACTCATTGGATATGACTTGCAGACGTTTCAGAACAAAAGACTTGCCCATGCTGTAAGAGAGAGTACTCTCGACAGCCTCATCACCGAGCTTCTTCTTTGGCTTTTAGATGAAAGGGTTCCATTGATGGATGATGGAAGCCAGCTTCTGAAAGCATTGAATGTCTTGATGCTAAAGATTCTGGTGAGGGGGTTGGCATTGATATTCGTCTAGATTTGCTTAAATATCAGATCAGTGTGAAAACCTTCATCTTGAACCATCTATTTTTACATACAGGATAATGCAGAAAGAACATCATCCTTTGTTGTGCTGATTAATTTATTGCGTCCTTTGGACCCTTCAAGATGGCCATCACCAGCGTCGACAGAGACCTTTGCTGCAAGGAATCATAAGTTCTCGGACCTAGTTGTTAAATGTTTGATTAAGTTGACCAAAGTAATTTTTGTCCCTGCTTTCCTTTCATTTTCTTTCTTTAAGTTTGTATATTCATGTTTAAAGTTACTTGATTTATGTTTTGCGCATGTGTTGGACTTGAAACAGAAATATGCGAAATCTCGTACAGTTCAAAAGCTTTATATTCCTGACATAATTGGTTAGTCTGATAATGTGATGGATGAAACTTCTATGATATTTAGGTTCTTCAGAGTACGATATATGATGTTGATCTAGACCGCATTCTTCAAAGCATCCATGTTTATCTGCAAGGACTAGGGATGGAAGAAATCAGAAGAAGGTACCTGCTTAAATAGCTTGATGGTTGAAGTTATTGCCGAACTTTTTTAAGTAGGATCCTCGTGCATGTTTCTTTTATTCATGACTTGGTGTAGACATTAATATGCTACTGTATTTTGTGTTTAAAACCAACCAGAGCTGGAGCCGATGACAAACCACTGAGAATGGTTAAAACTGTGTTACATGAACTTGTTAAGCTTCGAGGGACAGCAATTAAGGGTCATCTTTCTATGGTTCCAATTGACATGGAACCTCCACCCATCATTCTTGCTTACATTGACCTTAATCTTCAGGTTTAATCAATTTACTGTTTGGGTATGGTTCGATACTTGAACTTGGGTGCAACCTTAAAATAATTCAATTTTGTTACTCTACCAGACTCTTGCTGCAGCCAGGATGTTAACACCATCAGGCCCTGTTGGCCAAACTCATTGGGGTGATTCGACGAACAATAGCCCGTCACCTGCTGCAAATTCTTCTGATTCCCAGCTTAAGGTTTGTTTATTCTGTAACTTATTCGCGTTTCTCTTTTTTTTAATAAACATTTCTATGGTGTCACTGATAATTCGTTATTTGTCACTAATTGATATGAATTGACAGCAAGAACTTGCTGCAATATTTAAGAAAATTGGAGACAAGCAGACTTGCACTATTGGTTTGTATGAATTGTATCGCATTACTCAACTATACCCCAAGGTACCCATACTATAGTTACACGTGATCACCACTGCTGGCTTAAGCTTTTATCTTTAAGATCATTGTACTTCTTGTAGTTTATTCTCACCTTTTGAGACCATTTCAGGTTGATATATTTTCCCAGCTTCAGAATGCGAGCGAGGCATTCCGAACATACATTAGAGAAGGGTTAGCTCAGGTATGCATGGAATTTTTGTCGTGATCCTTCTTTTCTGGCACTTCAAATATGGATATATTGATCAATATTCGTTGTCCTAATTGTCATCTTGCAGATGGAAAAGAATGCTGCTGCCGGAAGAACACCTTCAAGTGTACCAATGTCAACGCCTCCTCCAGTTGCCTTAAATCATTCATCTCCGAAGTATGCACCTCTATCACCATTACATACACAGTCTGTAAATGAGTCAAAATCTTTGAACGTTAGGCACGACTCTTTACCACCTCCACATATCGAGGATGGCAGGGCCAGCCATTTAAGAAGCACTATCTCTGATCCTTCAGAGATGCGGCAAAATATGATGGATGACAGAAATGAAAGATATCCATCAGGAGGTTCTCTCTCTCTCTCTCTCTCTCTCTCTCTCTCTCTCACACACACACACACACACACACATCTCTCTCTCTTTGCAGTATCAAGTGGGACTCTGGAACTGACTAAACAATGAAATTCATGTTTGCAGTATCAAGTGGGACTCTGGACGCAATCAGAGAGAGAATGAAAAGCATTCAGTTGGCAGCTGCTTCAGGGAACCCAGATCCTGGGAACAGGCAATTTACGTACATGAATGGTAACAATATGACCCGAGGACCACAAGCTCAAGAACCTCATGGTGAGTCAGACCCAGTTGATCAACATGACTTTTCCGTGCACCAGTCACAGGTTTTACCGATGGATGGGAAAGCATTATCTGGGCTCCAAGCCCGGATGGAGAGACTTAAAAGTGGAACTCTGGAACCGTTGTAGAGTCAGATGAATACAACTGAAGAGAAAATTCTCGCTTCTGATAGTTCATTTGCCCCCTGAGCTTATAATAAAGAAACTAAGCAAGCAGGAAGCCGGTTGAGGTAGAGTTCGTGCTTTTATTTGCAATATAATTGATACATGTGGCAACATCTCTTTTGCTGCAATGTTGTGAAAGAATTCCAAGGTTAGCAAGGGTACTTGGTCATATGAACTGTATGTGTCCCCTTTATTGGGAGGGAGGTGTAGAGTAGCCGCAATAGTATGTACCCTATTTGTGCTGAAGGAGTAAGGACCAAATTATAACTTACCCTGTACATTTTGAAAGTCTGTCGATATTCTTGTAAATGTTGAATCACAAAATGTCTTATGTAGTTGCATTATTTGGTGTCATTTATAATCCGAAAATTAGCGCAGATCACATCTTTCTGTCAGCATATTTTCTTTGTTATGGCCCATCTTTCCTTTGTACTTCAAAATTGTTACCCCCACGCATGCTTGAATTAACTATATGGAAATAAACTTAGGTGTCATATAATTTTGTTTTGTACAGTAGGGATTTCTCACTTTTCAGATATAAAAGTCTCAACTTTCGTCAATATGATTGTGCCGTGGGATCACCGCATGATACCCGTTCTAAATCAGTCTCATTCGAAGTCGTTCAACGCCTTGACTGCATCAATCTTTGACTAAGACCTTACCCTCATTCTCTTGGAGATTCAGCCCTTGGGCTTTTAATTTAGCCATTACATATATGCCAAAATAGAGACACCAAAATTCAACTTTGGCAATCCCTTATTAGAAATACTTTTTTAATTGTCAAATTACCCCCAATTTGATTAGTGACTAATTATATGATTAGCTTAATTATAAATGATTAGTGATGATGATTAGGATTAATTAAACTAAAATCAGATTTTTGATTTTTGTTTTGGGTTTTAGGGAAGATGAAGAGAAAAAATGGTGAAACTTTGAAAATCTAGGTTTTTGGTGAAAATTTTGAACCAAACTCAAAACTTCGATTTTGGGTCAAGTGTATTTTGTGTATCCACTAGGATATGAGCAATATCGATATACAATCCATTAAAACTTGAAAAAACTCAGATTTTCAGAAAAAATCGCGAACCCAGAAGTAGGTTCGGCTCAAAATAACAAGCCGAACCTGGGAAAATGAAGAACAGTTCGACAACATTCATTAGCAGCCGAACCTACGTACATGAGGTTCCGCTATGTCGATATTTTTTGTTTCTGAGCCGAACCTGGAAACTAAAACTAATGGTCAGTAGGTTCGACTCTATTTTATAATTTAACGAAACAGCCGAACCTGGTTCGGCTTATAGCCGAACCTTCCTCTGTCAAAATGATATTGCATCTGGTTTCACGATTATAGTACATCAAACACACAACCATTCACACATAGATATAAAAGAGTACTCATATAAAACAACAAGATCTAACTCACATACATCTAGTAGCAAATGTAGTTACCCCATCTACCTAGAGAGTCAATTTAAAACATAACACATTTCAAATGTACTTTAAAGCATAAACATTGTTTTCAAAAGTATTCAACGACCTCTTTTGTTAGGTCTTCCTCCACGAACCCTCGAATTTCCGCCTTCATCATCATCAGATTCTTCTTCATTTACAACTAGTGTTCCACTCTGACCTTGGTCATCTTGCCGAGGCCTCTTAGTCACCTTTGGCTCTGGCCCTCCTTCACCCTTTTCTATAATTTTGGAGAGTTGCTTGTGGACTTTCTTTTGCTCATCAAAGTTCAAAGCTTGTCCGCAATTGAGTTTGTCCCCCCATTTCTTCAAAGCAGATTTTACTCCCTTCACCTATTAACATTTAAAACAACAAATGATTATTACTTACAAATACTTTTTAGTTTAATGATTTTAGTTTAATGACACCAAATTCAAGCCACTTACCACTGCCGTAACAAGCTTTACATCGTCTTTGGGGTTCAATGGAGGCTTCCTTCTTATCCTCTCAGCCTCCCTTTCAGCTTCCTCAGCAGCATCGGCAGCCTGACGGGCAACAATTTAATCGGCAACTAATTGAGCCGCGGCATTAATCACATAAGGGTGAGAAAACTGATCATACCAGTCGGAATATCCATCCTCCTCATCTCGTGGGTCATTTTCCAAATCCAGTGATTTCATTGTCTACACGCCTGGTCCAACAATCATAAGGCGGTTCTGGATCATATTTTGCTAAGTAGTTGTTGTCGTTGCACACGGTTTCCCTTGGCACCTACATGAACTTGTTATCCTCACTCCTCGGGACAGTTTGTACCTTTCCCAATTGGCGTAGAAACCGCCCTGGGTCATACATGACAATTCCTTTCCCATCCTTCTTGGGAAACCACAATGGTCCATGATAGAGTCCAATGTGGTTGCGCAAGTTCTTCATTATCGTTGTGGTTGTATGGGTCAAAAATGCATTGATCCTTGGTAAAACCGTCGATAAGAGACCTCTTTTCGACCAACTGTTCCTCTTTGTCCCTTGCCTTATGATATGTGAAAACACATCTGGTAGCGGTAGGCATACCATATACCCAAGTGGAAGGAGGCTGACCCGACTTTAGTTTAGGCGCCAACTCGGGAAAATGGTCATAGGCAAATGCCTACACACACGAATACAAAAATTGTATAAATAAGATAACAAAACAGATTCTAAAACTGGGAACAGAGACAGGTTCGGCTGACATATGAAACCATCATTTTAAGCCGAATCTGTTTCTGTTCTCAGTTTTTATAACTAGAAAGCCTTTACTCAATAATGAACCACAAATAACTACACAAAACACACTTATACAAACATTGTATGAATAAGATAACAAAACAGATTCTAAAACTGGTAACAGAGACAGGTTCGGCTGAAATATGAAACCATCATTTTAAGCCGAACCCGTCCCTGGTCCCAGTTTTACTCAATAATGAACCACAAATAACAACAAAAATAATGAGGACAGTTTGCGACAATTACCTGTAACAAGCTGAAATTGCCCTTTAGATTGACAGTATTAAGTCTAAAAGCATCGGCAAGTCCATCCATAAGGAATGCTAGCGCTGCCGTCCCCCAAGCATAGTTGCCAAAATTCTGTGGAGGATCCAAAAATTGGAGGTACTGTACACTCACTTTGTTACCAGAGATGTCAGGAAAGATAAGGGTACCAATGGTGTACAAAATGTACACATTTGCATGGCGCCTGATTTGATCTGGGGTTGGTCTGTAGCATTCTTGTGGGTTATTAACTCTCTTTTTTGTGCGTCCGAACTCATCCTTGAGACGAGTCAACTTGAAAGCCTTCATCTTCTTACCGTCCAACTTCGAACCCTCTGGCTGCTCCTTGACAACTTGTCGAAACTCTTCATCGGTCTTCTCTGCACTCCAACCAAGAACTGTTGCGGCCAATTCTTTCAATTGATTCCAATTCTTCTCAGAATAGTCAGCAATATGATTCAACCCACGAACTCTAAGACCGAGTACATCCTCTGGATCATCAAGAGTCATGCCCACCTCACCAAATGGGAAATGAAACGTCCATGTTTCCGGATAAAATCTCTCAGCCATAAGGGAGCATGTCACTGCATCATAATGTTCTTGGGCATTGTTGACAATAGCCAATAACCCAGTTGGTTTAAGCGTTTGATCTCCTCAAGCTCCTCCTCAATCTTCCACACAGCGGCACTTTGGGCCCTCAACAGTCGCACCGCATCCTTATGATCCTACAAACATCATCGGATTTAGTAATCCCAAAGAACACATAAATACTGAGAAGAACGGCAAAGGAAACATACAAGGTTTAGACAAACAAATACCTTTGTTCTATAGATCATGACAACCCAAGATTTTTTGTAGCCAATTAGTACTTGTCCTCCGTCAACAGGAAGACCGGGAGGAGGGGCGCCATCGGGTACAACAATCTGTTTCTCTAGCGGGGGGATATGACCACGCATCTTCCGTTTTAGAGCTTCTTCATCTTCCCCTGATTCATCTGCAGGAGGTGTAGGTTGAGGTGCCTTCTTCTTGGATGCCTTCTTCTTAGGTACCACCTTCTTCTTCCCTTTACTCCTCTCATGTTCATTTGGGTATTCATCGTTGTTATCATCATCACTCTCAGCACCACCTCTTTGCAAGTCCCTATTACATCTTCTTCGCTTGGTTCACGTATTGTAACCGGAGGCAATGAAGGAGGACGTGGCGCAACATTCCCTCTTTGCACGTTCCTCTTTGCATCTGCCGCCAATGATTTCTTGCCTACGCCTTGACGAGGAATAGGTGTGTTTCCTTTTGTTGCGGGAGTTACCTCTGTGGATCTTTTTGGACATTCAACAATTAAAAATTCAAATTTGGATACGAAAACAAAGAGAAGTAAGTTAAACAGAAGAAGGTTCGGCCAATTCGACCAAAAAATAATTTGGGCCGAACTAAATAATTGTACTAATGGTCAGTAAAGATCCTAGTTCGGCTCATTTGAAAAGAAAAAAAAAATTGGAGTCGAACCTTATATTATACTAATGGTGAGTAGGTTCGGCATATTAGGCCAAAATTTATTTGAGCCAAACCACATAACTACACTAGTGGTCTGTAATATGTGAGGTTCGGCTCAAAATACTGAAGTTTTTTTGGAGCCGAACTGTTCTTCCCAATTCACTTCCAGAGAAGAACACAGAGGTTCGGCTCAGAAAAAACTCAAAATTTCTCATATTTTTCTGCCGAACCTCTTTCTGTGCACGAAAAAACCCCTAAGTTTTTCGATTTTAACCATTCAAATCAATTCAAACACATAAAATACATCAAGGGTTTGCGTGAAATACCTTCTAAGTCGAGCCATTGGGGGTGGTTCTTCGGTTTCGTCTTCGATTTCGCCTTGAACTACTGTAACCGTTTCTTCACTATTTTGAGCCTCTAAATGCGGCTGATTTATATCTCGTTTACCCATTTCAATTCGTATCGTTTTAGTTTTTGGAGCCATTTAATCGACGACGAAAATTTTCGTAATTGTCGAGTTAATCGACGATGAAATCAAAAAAAAAGAAAAAAAAGAAAGAGTTGTTCGGCGGAAAGAAAGAGGGAGAAGAAGAGATTTGGAAGATGAAAATGAATTAGAGTTGGTTTATTTGTTTGTTTAAGTTATAACTACATGGGGCAATTTGGTAAAATCCGTTTTTTAAAGAGTAACTTAGTCTTTCCACGATAGGGTATTTTAGTAATCCTCCAACACAAGGGCTGATTTAAAACCGTGAGGGCTAAATCTCCAGCTCTTCTCCTGCAAACAACGAAAACCTAATGAGAATCAGTAGATAGATGGTATAAGCTTGACTCGGCCATTGTAATAGTCGGTAAGCGTTTTAGACCTTACTTTTTTTCTCCTACAATAAGCTGGCGTGTCTTATTCGTTCATATTCCTTCCAAATTCCATTTAGATAATTTCATTTTAATTAGTGTTTTGAAGGAGGGAATCAATCCACGCAGTTTGTCTGTGTCAATTGGAAAATAATTTGTTTTCTTTGCTTGAGTTCTTCGAAGTACCCCTACGTGGGTAGCCTTATATGAAATATAATTATTAAGTACTTAGTTGGAATAACTAGTTTGATAATTAATGATGAAAAAAATAGGGTAATGATATGGCACTGTCTAAAACGTTTGTAGTTGTCTTCTGTATGAAGTTTGAGTCGTTAGATTTTCATTATCATTTTATTAATTTTGTTAATGATCGGATTTTCGTGTTAAAGTACTGTGATTAGTAGCATGGGATTAGAAACAAACAAAATAATGTTAACACTTAACAGTAATGAACAGAAGGAAACTTCCTATGAATGTGATAAATTAATACTTTACACCATCCATTACATCAGCAAAGCAACTGGTTATAACCATTTGATTTTCCTACCTACATTTGGCCCCATTCATGAGTATTTGGCCCCATGAAAAAATAATTCCGGCGGATGTTGTATAGTAAAATCGGAAAACCCCTTATAAAACAAGACTGTTTTATCCTTTCTCAATTAGTTGCTAATTACATGATTAGAGTATAAACAAGATTAATTAGTCTTAATTCTCACATTAAAACAAGATTAAAAATGATCAAACATTATCAAACATGAGAATCACCCAAGTTTTTTTAACCAAAATCTTGAATCTGAACAACACATAATCGGTCTATATATATAGAAACATAAACCGATTATGCTTGGCTTCTCGAACAATCGGTATAGAGTTTTACCATCATCCGCCGATTGTTGTTAATCTACCCAGAAATTCAAATAAATCAATCGGTTCATTTATACCATCTATTACACCGAATATAATAACCAAAATCGTCTTATATTAATGGATATAAAGGACGATTATGGTACAAATAGACAGGGAAAACCATATACTTGATCAACCACTAATCGGTTTATCTCAGAACAAACATATAACGATTTAGAAAATCAATTTTTTCTATCGGTAGTTAAAACCAAATTTAGAAAACGATTATTGACTATCGCCAGAAAATCGTTCGGTATATGCAATATTTTAAACCGATTCTGAACAATTGTCAAATAATCATTTTATATATACATAGATAAACCGATTATATCCAATAAAAACTGGCAGAAATTTAAGGACTGAAGCTTCATTCATTGATTTAGGAAATTGAATACATAGTTTATGAAATTTTAAAATTACATAATCTAGTAGGTCCAAACTAGACTGTCATCCATTAATACTTCATCAATGAATCTCGGAGCACGTCTCTTCAACACGTTATAACACTTCTTGAAAGTGTATGGTTGTCGGCCTTGGCGTACTTCCCATATAACCGCGAATCTCGCTTTCTAAAATTAAAGAGTGAAAGAAAAGCATGAAGTTAGTATGCAAGAATGTAACAATGAAACAAATACAAACATGTCTCGATACTCACTTTCCACCTACAAGATCGTTGGGGATGATGGTTAACCATTTCCATAATTCTAACGTACTCTCGCATATCCATCTTCATGTGATCGAATCGAAAGCTCAACATGCTTGAATTTCGTAGTTTTCGATTCCCGTTGCGCTCTACAAAGACTTCTTTGACCCTCTTCCAAAACATAGTGCGGAGTTCATTGGGTCGTTCACGTAGGACATACGCGAATGATTTCACTAGATCTAAGTCTTCTTGCGCGTCCCAATTCCCCCATCCCCCCATTATCTCCTATTGAATTGAAAAAAAATAATAATGGAGGAAGTAGAACTTCAAGTTGAGATGGAGGGTATGTGTGTGGGGAGGTTCTCTTATATAGATGTGATCCCAACGGCTCTTTTTCTTGGGAAAACAATCAAAAATCAGTATATATGTTGAACAAATGACGCCGATTTGAATGCTGCCCCAAATTTTAAATAAAAAAAGTCGGTTAATAAATAAGTCCACAAGAGCCGATATCTGATTAATGAAAAGAAAAGTATTGGACAATGAATTTAACAACCCCAAATAGAAAATAAAATCGTTTACAATGCAGTAAACTGAAGGGCGATTGTAACGACAATCGGCCTACAAGATGAAATATAAACGCCGATTATGTCTATGAAAAATATTTTAACGAATTTAACCTTACACAAACAGACATTTAATCAACCAATATAACAGTTTGCGATAAAAATCTTGAGGAGACGGTAATGTTTTTCGTACTTGAAGATCTTCCCCTTAATTCGTTGCCATTCTTCAAAGCCCTAGCCAAAATTTCATAATCACTATTTTCCGAGTGTTGAGCTCGGATCGACATAACCAAGTGCATAAATTCGTCGACTCTTTTATGTATTTTTCTCCATCGAAACCCCAACGCATTCTGATCTCGCACAACTTGGCTTCTAGGTTCATCAATTTTGAATTCTTCAGTGATAGTAGTCCACAGTTGTGGATAATTCACTTTAACACGATTTCGTTTCATTTCAGCAGGGGTCGGATAGAAAATCATATAGATTTTACAAAGACATAAATCTTCTTCCAACGTAAATTTGGGACGTGGTTTAGGTCCATCGGGTAATGAGTCTAGAGGATTCTATAGGGTTTTCGAACCTTAGATGACGACGAAGAAGAAGAAGTTGTAAATTGAAAAAGGAGGGGTACCGAAATACTACCAACTTTTCGTTTT
>JAJJMA010151728.1:2506-23124 GCA_023529015.1 Papaver nudicaule
AAAGCTAAGAATCATTTACATAACCATAAGAAAAATAAAATGGGAATGTAAGTAAAATCAATGGCAATGAAGAAAGAAAAAAAATTACATAAACATGAGAGGAAATATCATTGTGGGTAAGGATGAAGATGTGTGTACACGAAGATAAACCAATATAAGATCCACATTCCAATCCATTTGTAAACCGTTTCTTCAAACAAATAAGTAACAGCTTCTTACTTAGGATTGTGAAGATGGGAGACGCAGCGGAGAGAAATGAGATAGGGAGATAGGGAGTCAGTTTAGTGAGATCCAGAGAGTCGCTCATCATTTTATAGTTAGGTCGTTCCCTTACTGAACGAACCCTACCACGACTCAAAATCCAAGGCCATGAACTAAGCCCACCAAGGAGCAAGGCCGTAGCTTGGGCTCGGGTCGGAACAGCTAACAATGATGTCTTTTGTTTATCACCTAGTAGGTCTACTAGAGGTAAGGATAGAACTAAGCGGCACAGCTTGTGTCACTCGACATTATGAATGCCGCTCGGCGGTTCTAAAGTTTCACCCAGCAAACCTTGGCTGATTGCCCAACATCCAGATCGTGCATCAAAACTAATCTTCTTCTTTTTTACAAAACAAAAAAAAATAGATCTTTGCTATCGTAACAAATACTTATGTATGCACTTCCAATTCGATGGAGAATTTTCGTGAAATATCTTGGGTTGCAATTTGGCTGTCCATATATTTTCATCATGCAGATCACATACCATGACAGAAGAGAATGCGGACTTTATCTTTTTCCATTGTGATGCGCACTATCTTAGAGCGTCCAAAGCCCTGACAATGGTATGACAGTGCCAGTGTGACCATCTCCATTTTTTTCTCCAGTAGGGCATAATGTGCAGTTTAGAGAAGTGTGGTAACATTTTCACTCTAACCTTAACTGGAGACGACGAACACCGGCTAAATCCAACGCTGATCGAGTCAATCCGAGTCGCTCTTAAGCAAGTTTGCGAAAATGCAAAGCCTGGCTCAGTTTTGATCACAACAGCTAGCACAAGGCAAATTCTTCTCCAACGGTGACGATTTGGAGTATGCTGCAGCTACCTCGATCTGGTTCGTGTGCTCGTTGCTGATCTCTTCTCCCTTGCAATGCCTACTGTAGCCGTTGTTACCGGTCAAGCTGTTGCAGCTGGATTCCTTGTCGCATTGAGCCATGACTATGTGTTGACGAGGAAAGATAGAGGGGTTTTGTATATGAGTGAGTTGAATATTGGGCTACCACTGTATGAGATCAAAGATTCCGTCTTCCAGGGTAGACCTGTTTTTTCCTCCAAACGACATATGGTGTGTCGTGTAGACCTGCTCTTCTTGATCAGCATTTGTGCGACATTTAGTGAACACTTTCAAACTCTCGCTCACCGGAAGAAGGGGTTGAATAAGTTTGAGATTTTGGGGTGCAAGGGGGTTGAAGATGTACTATAATAACACCAAATTTGATCAAATTGGTAGCCCTCTTTAAATTGGAAGGAGAGAGTACACTGCCCATAAATTCCGGCTCTTATGGTTATATTCTTAGTGGGCTTAGTTCTTACTGGGTCTTGAATCTTGATCCGTTGTAGCTGTAGCATTCAAGAAGATGACCTAACTATAAAATGAGCTAGCAGAGTGTCTCCGGATCTAACTAAATCTAGACCGACTGCATTTCTCATTTTTCTCTGCCTCCTCCTAACTTCACAAATCCTAAAGCAAACTCTTTGTATTTGTTTGAAGATCATAAAAGGATCACATATGGAATGTCGATCTTGTATATTTTGATTTATCAACACTACCCTTGATTCGCACAATGATATTTCCTTTCATGTTAGTGTAAGTTTTTCTTTGTTTTATTGGTTTGATTTCTTTTAGTTTTAGTTGTTAAATCAATTCTTGAAAGCTTTTGGTTAATTGTTTGTTTTTTCCTGCAGTTTATTAGTGGACGATCTCCATCGATTAGTATTTTGTTGATGGGGTGAAATAAGTGAATATTCAGATAGACCAAGGAAAATCAAAGAAGAGAATCAATGTTTTATACTAAGGGTTTCTATAGGAATGATTTATGTATAAGTACCAATTTTTGTGTTTTTTTTTTGTTGCAAAAATAAATTTTCTCTTGTGAAATTTCTGTTCTTGATTTCTAGTGTCATGGCTCATGAGCAATTCTTTTTTTTTTTACTCGGTAAAGAAATAATATATTAACAAAGACGCAAAGAGTACAAGAACTGGAGCTAAAACAGCCCCGAAAACAGAACAACCCTTACATCACCCAAACAACACAAAAAAAGAAAAGAAAACCACCTTGAGAACAAACAATTCAAGGTGGTCTAATGAAGAACTGATCCCATCCTACAATAATGGAAGAAATATTTACCCCAGAAAAGAAAGAATGACTTTTGGTCCAATTAAAAACTTGAATTTGTATGTCTCTAATAATATCAGGGACCTTAATCTCCTTACCCGAAAATACCTTAGCATTTCTTGACAACCAGAAAACCCACATTATGGCAGCCGCAGCGTCCTCCAAAGTTGTTTCCCTTGTTCCGAAATATCAAAATCCTTCCAAGAGATGAGAACCTCCCTAACAGAGCGGCCCGTGACGATGCTTCTCCCAGCAGAATGAAAAAAATAAGACCAAATGTTACTCACAATAGAACACTGCACAAGAAGATGATCTACATACTCGTCTAATCCATTGCACATCGGACACGACGAAGAAGAAGATAAAGCCATATTTCTTTGTGGAGGTTATCCATAGTAGCAATGCGACCCATGCAAGTTTGCCAGAGAAAGAAACCCACCTTATGAGGCCAAGTCTTGGACCAAACTTTAGAACTAGGAAAAGAAGGAGGGTTACCGAACACCACAACAGAGTCATACGCCTTTTTAACAGAAAAAATTCCATTTTATCGCCTAACCAAAAAAGTTGATCTTGAGAAGATGGAGACAGAGTCACCACATCCAGATGAGACATAGGTACAATTAATTCGTGGATATCAGAGTCATACAAACGTCTTCTATGACTCAAGCCTAAGTAACATCCAAAACCTTTATTCTCTAAACTGTGAGCAACAGCCAAAGAGCAACTTTTAGTTGTAGAGAGACGATACAACCTAGGGCAGAGAATGAAAAGAGGACCCTGCAAGCACCATTTATCCTCCCAAAGTCTTATACGATCACCTTTCCCTATCTTGAACATTGACAGTTTAAAGAAATATTCGGAAGTAGCGTAAATATTTCTCCACAAACTCACCATGTATCTCCTTAGGTTGCTTGGTCCTCCAACCCAAATCCGCAACACCATATTTATCTTTAATGACTTTAGCCTATAAAGCATCAGGTTGATTCCCAAATCTCCGCAACCATTTTTGCATTAAGGATCTAAGATTTCGAATTCCTAGACCACCGACTTTTAAAGGTTTGCGCACTATCTACTTGCCCACCCAATGATACTTTCTAGTCTCATGAGAATCGTGCCATAAAAAGTCCATAATAATTCGTTCAATAGACTTAAGAACATGCATAAGGGCCATAAAGAGTGAAAAATAATAAATGGGGATGCTTTGTAAAACACTTTTTATAAGAGTTAGCTTACCGCCTTTAGAGAGCATTTTCCTCTTCCAAGTAGCCAGCTCCCTTTACAAACTTCGATCACCTTATCCCATTTAGTGGCACGGTTGGTTTTCTCCCCAGGGGCATACCTAGATAAGAAGTTGGAAAAGAGCTACAAGAATAATCCAAAATATCAGCAAGGCGTTGTAAATCCTGCACCTCCCCCACCCCAAAAAGATTACTCTTGGAGAAGTTGGTCTTCAACCCAGACATAATCTAAAACATGAGCAAATACTTAAGATTTCTGATTTGATCGACGTCGTCATCCATAAAAACTAGAGTGTCGTCTGCAAATTGCAGATGACTAATTTTAATACCACCCCAAACAAACCCGTATCCTCCGCACTAGTAAACAATATAGTTAACACCTCATAAGCCAAGAGAAATAGGAAGGGAGACAGAGGATCTCCCTGACGCAAACCTTTTTCCGAAGTAAATTTTCCGCAAGCGGTTCCATTAACAAGCAGTGAGAAGGGAACTTTTGAGATACAACCCATAATCCATTTTTGCCTCAAAGAACCAAAACCCATATTCTTAAGAATTTCCAGAATGAACGACCATTTAACATTGTCGAAGGCTTTCTCTAGGTCTATTTTGCAGATGACACCAGGAATTCCAGATTTTAATCTAGAATCTAGACACTCATTAGCGATAAAAACACTATCTAAGATCTGTCTTCCTTTCACAAAGGCAGTTTGGTGATTAGAAATAAGATTTGGGAGCATTACCTTTAATCATTCAACAAGAACCTTAGAAATGGCCTTGTGGATACTGTTGGTGAGGCTAAGGCTAAGTCTAATGGTAGTGCTACTTCCCTTAAAAGCGTGGTCTAAACCCCAACTTCAACTTCAACTTCCCGATATATGTAGAAGTGGAAGTTGAATTCTACTTCGGCGCTCAATGATGTAGCGCCCAAAAAGTGAACTCGCGCTCAATGATATAGCGCCCAAACGAATATTCTCACTAGATCTGATGGCTAATAACATATATTCCACATCTGATGGCTGAGATTATCTGGCGCTTTATCATTTAGCGCCCCACCGCTATATGATTCAGCGCCAGACTGATGTGTCATGCTTCTATCTAGCACTTCCCATTAGACTTGGTTTGCTACTTTGCTGATGTGTCATGCTACTTTTTAAGGGAAGTAGCACTCCCATTAGACTTAGCCTAATAGGGGGCAGATCCTTAATCTCTTGAACTACAGGCTTCTTAGGCAACAGAGCAATAAAAGTAGACTTGAGGCGCCAATCTATGGTGCCAAACTTTTCAAAATCCTTCACCACCTTCATTATATCAACTTTCATAAAATCCCAACATTTCAAAATAACTTTCACATGAAACCCATCCGGACCAGGAGCTTTATCTTGGCCCAATAACTTTAAAGAATTCAAAACTTCGTCTTATGAAATAGGTCTCTCCAACCACCTATCATCATCAGAACTTATAGATTTAAAAGACATGTGAGCAAAAGAAATATCAGAATTGTCCCCAAGCTTGAATCTAGAACAGAAATGATCTACTATACTACTTTTGATAACTTCTTTATCCTCAATTACAACTGAGTCCACAGTAAGAGAGGAAAGGGTATTTCTTCTTCTTCTAATTCTCGCAATACAATGAAAAAACTTAGTATTACGGTCACCATCTTCATTCCATTGTATACGAGACTTTTCCCTCCAATGAACCTCTTTCATATCAGCAAGCTTCTCTGATTCGAGCATTAGATTGTCCCTCAACACAATTTGAGAATTAGAAATAACTTCATCATCATGTTGTTGGTCTAACCTGTTAATGAACAAAGAATTCTGCTCGCATTTCCGCTCAATTTTCCCAAAAGTGTTCTTATTCCAATCCTTAATAATGTCTTTCAAGGCTTAAAACTTTTTAGCTAACACAAACCCTGCAGGACCAGTTAAAGAATCATTAAGAGACGCCCACCAGTTCATCATCATATCCATAAAACCAGGCTCAAGAAACCACATCCTTTCAAATCTCTAAGGAGGGGGTCCACAGTCATGTAAATCACAAGATAACAAAATTAGCTTATGATCAGAGAAAGGCCTGCCTAGAGCCTTAATTAACAACAACTGAAGGAAAATGGTCATCTCAACTAGGAGAAGTAGCAAAACGGTCAATCTTACTCATGCTTGAGCGAGCTCCTTTTTTAATCCAAGTATACTTAGCACCAGCAATTGGGATATCACATAACTCATTGACATCGCAAAAGCTGCAGAAATCTTTCATTCCTTTAGTAATTCTAGAGCAACCCCGTCTCTCACTCATGAGACGAACTTCATTAAAATCGCCTCCCACACACCAAGGAAGATTCCAAATAGTATTCATTAAAGATAATTCCACCCATAATTTTTCCCTTTCCACGACACCACAAGTATTGAAATGTGGGCATCCAACTCAAAACCAATTGGCAATGAGTGGAGTGGCCCATAGGATTATTAACTGCAGAATCTTAGAGTGCCCATACAATGTGGGACTAATAGTCTCAACACGCCCCCTCACGTGTAGCCTCGTTGGGTCTAACACGTGGACATATAATCGGGTGACGTGGAGTAGAGGACCATACACACATGAAAAAAGTCAATTGAAATTATCAAAAGAATTCTTAAACTGGATGTTAACAGAGAAAGGACCTATGATATGATTAATCTGATATCAATTCACGTTGGCTCGTCAGCAATTCACATTTATTTCCTCAGTTGAAGCACTAAATTGAAACCATTTTAGTTTATTACACAAGACATAATCTGAATCAATTTTCACAAACCGTCAATTTTATTTCATGTTTGCTCTTGATTTCTAGTGTCATGAGCAAACCATTTTAATTTCAAAAAACAGGCATAACCTCACTGCCTTACTATTTATTCTAATGCACCAAACCATACAAGAAATGCTTCATCTGATATCAACACAAGAAATACTGTGTTTGATTGCGACGCATATAGTGATAAGCTCGGCTGCGTTAATAGTGAATGCAAATTTGAAGAGTCTGTAAGACATACGTGCGTCTCCTCTAGGCTCTAGCCAAGCTCTGGTGTCATTTCCTGTTGTTCCGCCATAAATAATGTGAAATCAGATCACAAAATTTCTTTGCAAGCCAGCATTACAAAGGATTGTTTTAGTCTAAAATAAGCCGGTCCATGCAATTCGGCATCATCTTCATTCAAAATTCGTAGAACCAGCACTGCCGAAGAAAGGCACAAGATTGCAAACAGTTTAGTTGATCTTTTATCACGATACTCAAAGTTCTCTTTTTCAGTTTTCACTGCCTAAGGCCCTAAGAGTTGAGCGCGACTCGTTTTGCTACCTCGCTAGCCATCATTATTAGCGGTCCCAAGATGGACTCCCGAGCTACGGCCTTGCTCCTTAGTGGGCTTATTGTTGGGATTCGTTGTAGGGTTCAGTAAAATGAAATGACCTAGCTATAAATTGAGCCAGTGTCTCTGAATCTCACTGAACTCACTGCATTTCTCTCCGCCGCTCTCGCTCCCCTTATCTTCTTCACAATCCTAAAGGAAACAGCTCTTCTCCTTGAAGGATATGGGTTCCAAATGGAATGACGATCTCCTATTGATTTATCTTCACGTACACAACATCATCATCCATATTCTCACAATGATTTCTTCTCTCCTCAAATTAACGTAAGTTTTCTTCATTTCATTGCCATTAATTTTCTTTGCATTGCAATTTTCTTTATCGATTCTTAGCTTTTAATTAGTGTGTCTGTGTTTTCGTTCAATTTTCTGCAGTTTTCTTGTGACTGTTGCTCCATGACCAACTTTCACGAGGATAGGCTAATAATTTGATACCAAGGGAAACTGAAATGAAAGATCTTCATCTGAGATGCATTTGGAAAAGGCAGAAGAAGAATTATTATACTGATGAAGTGAACATGCAGAGATATGAAGGAAAATCAAAGGAAAGTACCAACGTTTAATAAGGGTTTCAATAGGAATGATGTAAAAGTACCAATTCTTGTAGTTTCTTTTTTGTTGCAAAGTAAATTTTCTTATGTGACTTGTTAAAGTATATATATTGGAATCGTTTTCCCCAAATCGTCAAAATTTTAAAGAAACTTTCCACAGACACACAATAGAGACATTTCATCAGCACCACTTCTCTAGCCACCAAGGGAAATATTTCTTGGGAACAATACTTGTGCCCCCAGCCCCCTAATTCCACAGGGCAGCATATAGAGACATTTGTGTGGATAAAAGATGTATTTGAAATTCCACACTTTATTTTTCGTGGTTGTCTGACTAAGATTTGTAAATCGTTCCAGAACATGCACATTGTTGTTAAATTATGATAGCTAATTAAATGTGAAATTCTCAAGATGAAAGGTTGGTAGATGGGTGAAGTAAGAACGTTAGTATTATTTTTTTCTGTTGCCTGTTATTTGTCTGTCACGGTGGATCGGCAAAGAAATGTACATGTATGCATTTACCCAGTTATTCGGATGGCACTTTTCTTTTAGACTTCAAGTTAGAGACATAAAAGCTGAAACATGATACCCAATAAAGGATCGAAGACCCCTATTTAAGATACAACTATGGATGACAATGGTGTGGCGTATCTAACAATGGGGAGTTCCCTTGCTCGCTCAGTTGCCCCGATAAGGATTCTTCGTGCTTTTCTTCACGAAGGTCATACTTTGATTCCCCATATCATGCCACACACAATCAAGAGTGTCGACTTGCATTAGGGTAATGGAAGCATTAGAAGCCTCAGACTTGTTAAATTTGTCGAAATCACGTACAACACCACTTAACCAGCATATCTACGTAAATGAAAACAGACGAGGAGAATTGTTTTACCAAAGAAAAAGAAAACGAATGCTAGGGTGAGGAACTAAGGCTATAAGTAAGTGTGGACGTTCTTAGTGGGCTTAGTTCTTACTTGGTCTTGAATCCGGATCGTTGTAGTTATAGTAGGGTTCAAGAAGATGACCTAACTATATAAAAGGACCGAGCAAGCACCTCTGGATCTATAACAACCTTTACCATTTCTCTCGGCCGCAGTCCCCTACTACAATCCTCCTTCTTTGTCCGAAGAAATGGGTAACAATTTATGATTCAACCTCATGTACACAACAAGACAATCCTTGATTCTCACAATGATTTCTTCTCTCAAAATAATGTAAGTTTTTTTTATTAAATTGTTTTCTTTCATTGCCATTGTTTTTTTTACATTCTCATTCATTGTTTTAGTTGTTGTTAAATTGATTATTTGTTTTTGATTAATCGGTTTGTGTTTTTGTTCTGTTTCATGCAGTTTATTTAGTCGTGCTCCGGGTTTCTTCAATCATCCATTTATTAGTCTTGCAACTTAGTTCTTACAACTCTACTTCTTGGCGAAACTGAAGAAATGGGATATCTGAAATTGAAACACACTTGGAAAGGTATATACTGATTGTGTGAATGAAGTGAATAGAAAGATCAATCAAGGAAGGAATATACAAAGAAGAATAGAAATCTTCACATGAAAGTTGTATCTATGAGCAGAATGATATAAAAGTACCATTTTTTGTTGCAAAGTAAAATTTTCTTATGTGACCTTAATATTTGTAAAGCATACTGGAATCGTTTTTATCAAATTGTATGAAAGTACCCATATAATTTTTGGCATTCTGCTTCACCTTCAGAAAATTTTGGTTTTCATCAATGTGTTATTGCTCACTATGAATTGATGGTGTTGTTGTATTGCTAATGAATGTAGAATTTTTAAGATGGAATGTTGGTACAACTTACAAATGAGTGAAGGTAAGCATGTATTTTGGTTGCTGGTTATTTGTTGACATTTTCTAGCTCAAGTTGCTAGACAGTGAACTCCCAAATTACAAGTTCTAGGGCTAAAACGACATTCAAAGTTACAATACTAAATTACCATCCATCCAGGCATTGGAGGTAGTATAGCAATCAGGGAATGATCACCACTCTCTAACAAAACATGTCTAATTTGGAGTTCCATAGCTTTGTTGGGAACAGTTCTTACGCCATGCCTATACCTAATTCAGTAGGCCAGCCATTAGAGAAAATTTATGGATAAAGAAGATGTTTTGTCTGGCGACAATACGTTGGTTTTCTTGGACGATTCGCCGGATCAAATGAATCACCTTATATATTATCTTCTTGGTTTCGAGATGGTTTCGGGCCTGAAAATAAACTTTGCTAAGTGTGGAATCTTTGGGGTTGCAGGGGCTTCAAACTTAGATGTAATGGCGAATATGTTGGGTTGTAAAACAGAGATCCTTCCTTCTTCCTGCTTGGGTCTTCCACTTGGCGATTCTTATGCTGGATCCCAAAAATGGAAAGAGCTTATAGAGAAATGCAAAGGAAGACTTCCATCCTGGAAAAGATCAAGTCTCACCAAAGTCGGTAAGTTAACTTTAGCTAAAGACGTTCTTTCAAGCATCCAAATTCACATGTGATCTCTATTTGTAGCTCCACCAAAGGTTATCAAAACTCTTGAGAATATAATTAGAGATTTTATATGGGATCATTCTGAGACGAAGAAAGGATACCACTATGTATCTTGGAAGAAATGTCGCAGACCCTTAAGAGCAGGAGGGCTCGAAATTAAGTCATTAAAGAGTGTGAACAAAACTTTGATTTCAAAATGGTGGTGGCGCTTTAATATGGAAAAATCTTCATTGTGGAGAAATGCCATCATCTCCAAATACAGATCTTCTCATTTCGAGCGAGAGACTAAGAAGCCAATACAACACAATAATTGTAGAATCTGGAAAGGTATTTATTCTCTTATAAAATCCTTTAATCTTTGTTCTAAATTGGAAGTGGGCAACGAAAGTAAGGTTCTGTTATGGGAAGATACTTGGGTTGGAGACCAATCTTTTAAACTGTTGTATCCACACATCTACTTGATCACTTCATCAAAAAATTGGACTGTTAAGTCTTGTGCAGAACTTTAGCAAATGGTGGAGCTTGGGATCTCGGTCTTGGTAGAAGACTCTTAGACATTCAAATTGACGAGGTATCTTCTCTTCTTCTCAGTATTGAAAACATGTGTGTGAGACCTAGTGAAGACTTGCTGAAATGGTCGATAGTAAAAAGGGTTTATTTTCAGTCAAATCATGCCTACCATTCTGAAAACCCCCCCCCCCCCCATATTATAAACATTTCACCCTAGCACCCAATCTGTTAAGTCAGACGTGAAGTCAGACATTGGGGCCACCTGATTTTTTTACAGCCTAAAAGGGAAGCCCGATTTAAATTGTTTTTTGCTACCTCTCTGGACAAATCATGGTTGGTTGTCCCAAGTTGGACTCCCGAGCTGGATTTTCTCCTTAGCGGGCTTACCATTGGGATCCGTTTTGTTCAACAAGATGACCTAGCTATAAATGAGACTATCTTACTAAACTGCTTGCATTTTTTCATTTCTCCTCCGCCACACCTAATACCTTCACAACCTAAAGAAAGAATATCTTCTTTGTTTGAAGAAATGGGTCATAGATCGAATGACGATCTTCTACCGATTTATCTCTATGTTTTACACAACATCATGCATCCTTGATTCTCACAATGATTTTTTCTTTTTATTTCATTGCCATTGATTTTTTTTTTTTTTGATGTTAATTCGATTATTATCTTTTGTTTAATAGGTTGTGTTTTCGTTTTTTTTACTGCAGTTTATCAGTGGAAATCGTGTTCAATCTGATCTTTCGATACATGGGTATGGTAGCTTCATTATCGAACGATGAATTCAACTTTTCAGGAGGCTAGGGTATTAGTTCTGTCTCAGAAACATTTGTCAGTGGTAGAACAAGGAAAGATGGATCAAAGAAATCTAAGAAGAGTAGAGATCTTTACAATAAAGTTGTTTCTCCAGGAAGAATGATGTAAAAGTACTACCAATAATTCTTGTTTTTGTTGCAAAGTAAATTTTCTCTTGTGAACTAATTTTATGATGGTCATTGTGTATAATGTGCTAATCTTTAGCCAAAAAGTGAAAACTGTATACAATTACATTTTTTTTTAATCTTCTATTGGATTTGGTTTATTATTGTTGTTAAATTATGATTGTTGCGTTGTTCATATTCAAGTGATGGTTGTATTGCTAATGAATGTAAGCCTGGTAGTAGAGCCATCTGGGGACATGACCATTTGGAGTTCCATAGCTCTCTTTGACTCTTTAGAACAATCCTTATGGTTTATGCCTCCTAGTTCTGCAGGACATTTGGGGATAAAAGATATATTTTGTTCTGCCAAGGTTGAATCCCACGCTATTTTGGGTGGTTGACCAACTAATATATGTAAAAGGTTCCAGAGAACAACATGCTCCTTTGGTTAGTTGCTAATGAATGTGAAATTTACTGAAACTTGGTGGATATATCTTTAGACACGTTCTCCTCCCGAGACAACATTGTTGAGCTTCCATTCAAATTGTTGTTGATAAAGGCTTTCAGATGGTATTTTTCTTTCGGATGGGCCAATTAAAAACAACAACATATAACATAAAACTTCTCATCGTAGGCACTGCTTATTATTTTAAGAAATGGGTACTGGCGGTACCATTGGTAAGGTTAAGGATTCATGAGATTTTTAAGTTCATACAAGATAACGTAATATGCCGCCTTGGGATACGACACTAATTGTATCAGACAACAACAAGCAGTTTGAAGAATACCGGATAGACCTATGGCAGAAACTTAAAATCGATATATTTGCTACCTCATTTGTTGGGTCTCTCGAAATGGACTCCTGAGCCCGAGCTGCGGCCTATCTCATTAGCGGGCTCACTGTTGTGGTTCATGTTGTGGGGTTTAGTAAGATGACCTAAATATAAAAGGAGCGTCTGTCTCTAGATCTTTCTAAACTGAACTCCATTTCTCATTTCTCTCCTCCTCCTATCTCTTCTTTCTTTGTTTGAAGAAATGGATTACAAATGGAACGACGATCTCACAATTGTTTATCTTTATGCATACAACATCATCATCCTTGATTCTCACAGTGATTTTTTCTCTCAAGTCAATGTAAGTTTTTTATTTTAGTTCTTTTTATTTTATTTCCATCAAATCTTTTTCGATTATTAGTTGATTAATGGGTTTGTGTTTTTGTTCTGAATTTTGCAGTTTATCAGCAGGAATAACTTACCTATCTGACTGCCAACTGCTACGGTAAGTCCTAACATCTTCTGCTCGAGAGGTGAATTCAACCTTTCAGGAGGCTACGCTGAGACTGCACAACTCCCATCTCACATGAAGGAATATTGTACTGATGGGAATATTCAGAGAGATCTTTCAAGGAAAATCTAAGAAAATTAGAAATCTTCACTTATGGTTGTACCTATAGGGGAGAGTTATGTATAAGTACCAATTTTGTGTCTTTTTTTTTGTTGCAAAGTAATTTTTCTCTTGTAACCTTAAAAGTTGTAAAACTATATTGGAATCATCTACCCCCAAATCGTCAAATTTGTAATGAAAGTAACCAAAGGCTTCTGCTTCGCATTCAGAATTTTGGTTTTGTCAATGTGTATGTATGAACCACTATGACTCTAGCTAGCTAGTGAAATCTGGTTACAAATACATTTTTGTGTCTCCTCTTTGGTGTTTGTTTTTTATTGTTTAGTTTATGAATTTGCTAGGATAAATTAAAATTTGCTATTGATTCATTTTTTCATAACCATCATATCGACTCTGTTGAGAACGTAGCTTTCATGTTTTTCATAATTTGCCATACTTGTTGACAAATGATGTTGCTCTCCTAAGGTCAGATCAACACTATTCTTCTGGTGGTTGTCTGGCTAAGATGTCTAAAAGGTTCCAAAGCACTACATGCACATGTATTATATCTATTGTGCGTAGCACGAGATATATCTTTAGGCACGTACGTTCTCCTGCTTAAACAACATTGCTGAGCTTACCACTCAAATTGCTTTAGGTAAAGCCTTTCGGATGGCACTTTTCTTTTCAGACCTCAAGTGCTAGAGACATAAAAGCTGAAACATGACACCCCATAAAGGATCGAAGGCCCCAATATCTAAGAATACTTTTTATTTGGTTAGCAATCTTGAGCAATTTCTTCGAGCGATCTAAACTTTGTTGTTTCAAATTTATGGCTAACAATGGTGTCATGTCTATTAACGAGGAGTTCCCTTGCTTGGTCGCCCCGATTAGGATTCTCTGAGTTTTTTATGAAGGTCACACGCTGATTCCCAACGTCATGCCAGATACAATCAAGAGTGGAAGCCTCTGACTTGTTAACCAACGTACATAAATCCTTTGCATTTCTTAAGAGTGTGACCAAACAGTTATAAGTTTTCATTTTTTATTTTATCATATAGGAGGCTCCATGAAGAAATTGAATTACACATAATCCGTAAAATAGATTGGGAGAACTTGATGTGCAAGTATACTGTGTTTGATTGCGACGCATATAGTGATAAGCTCGACTTTGTTAATAGTGAATGTGAATTTGAAGAGTCTGCTGAATATGGGCGATCAATCTGTAAGATTACTAGTCATTATCATCCTAAAGGTGACGCAAAGTTGGAGTATGAAGAAGAAATCAAGGCTGTAAAAGAGAAAACAAAAGGATTCTACAATTTTGTTCATGCCCACCTTGATGATAACCCTCAAGTTTGTGCTTGATAAGCTTTGGTGTAATTTTTCTTAAGCAAATTTGTGGAATTCTATGAAAAGAATTCTGCTAAACTAAAGTTACAAACCACAGCCAAATTTCTACATAGCCTATAAGACCTACAGACTTAAAAGTAGAAAAAGAAATCGCACGCATAAGATGCGTGGAGCCGTGGAGGTGATACGAACCCAAATCTCTACATTACACACATTGAATAAAACTGAAAGAAGCTTTGATGCTCAGACGTGAAATGTTTAATTCCCTGACCTTCCACAAAGTAAGGTCTCGTAGTTGGATTGTATTAAAACATCATCATTGCATCATCGTTAAATGTAATAACCCTAGATAGGATTTTATTAATATAGAAAAAATCATGTTTGTGCAATAAGACACACGTGCTTTTTATTACAAACACGAAAGGAGAATTTTATTAATCAAACAAAACAGGCTGATACCAAAATAATTTTGGTTGATACCTTTTGTGATCAAATAGTCATATACGGTTTAAATTGTTTTGTCCTATATAGGCCTATACCAATCATGAAACAAGACGCAGACAAATATCGCCACTTAGTTATAATATAACAAGCATAAGATGGCTATATGCATAGCCGATCACAAACTACTACACACATTGAATAAAACGGAAAAGATCTTTTCATGCTCAGACATAAAGTGGTTTAATTCCCAGACCTTCAAAGTAAGGTCTCCTAGTGAATTGCATTAAAACATCATCATCATCGCATCTTTTATCAATAAATCCAACTAGTAAATCTAAAACCCTAGCTAGTAAGGATTATATATTAAGAGAAGGTTGTTAAACTAGAAACGCACAAAACAAATACACCTATGAGGAGATTGAGCTAGAGAACCGAAAAGAGAGAAACACCGGAGGGGTTTTATAGGAGGAGAATTGGACTAGCTAGGGTTTTACCGTACATATTAAGGTTTCCTTCATTTTACCGTCCCGGCCTATGGCGCGATCTAACGACTCGTAGGTTTTGGTGTGGTGAAAAGTGAAAACAGCTGTGGAGGTGGCTAGAGTACATGGGGTAAAGTTTGTTTTAGCTCGGATTCAGATTTGGTGTTTTGGGCTTGTAACTATGGGCTCTTAAATAGGGCTCTTAATTTAAATGTGAAGGCCTCAACAAATTTAAATACTTATGTATAGGGCTGTCAATTGGTATCTGATTACCCGGAACTGAACCAGACTCGATGTTAATGGGTCTGGTTTCGGGTCACAATATTAAACCCATTAGAGCGTTTGGTCCGCCAAAGATTCGGGTTGGTAGTCTGCTCGCCCATGAAAAGTCGTTCATCATGATAAACGAAGGTCCATGGCGCAAGGCTACGTGTTAGAAAGAGGGCGATGGTCCCAGAGATGAGCAGGAAGGACACGAGTTCGATGGCAATGGCTAGACGACCTGTATAAATAGGACTCCTGTGTTCTCTGATATCTCAGAACTTTTTAGAGTAAACCTGTATACTACTTTCAAGAGCAGAATTTATACCCTTTTACAACCTTTTGGTATTCACAAAATCTCTATAGTTAGGGTTAAGAACTAGGGAATAAGGGTATTTCCAACCCCATAGGACTGACTATATCCTGGCATGCATGAGGGAAGAATTCCCGTATTGGACCTGACGCTATGGCTATATAGTTATTCGCTAGTCCGGTGGAATGAGCCACCTAGTGTCATTAGCCAACAACTGTTGTGTGAGTAATTTGGTTGTGTTTCTACTGAGTGATGTCCTGATGTTGTTGTGTTGCTTTGTAGTTTGGCTTTGATAAGTCTGTCTGTACGTAACTTTGTTTTAATTTCAATAAAATCTCCTCCTATGCTAAAAAAAAAAAAAAAACGTGTGGATGCTCTTAGTGGGCTTAATTCTTACTTGGTATTGAATCTTGATCCATTGTAGCTGTAGGGTTCAAGAAGATGTCCTAACTATAAAATGAGCTAGCCAGTGCCTCTAGATCTAACTAGATCTAGCCTGACTGCATTTCTCATTTGTCTCTGCCTCCTCCTAGCTTCACAAATTTTGAATCAAACTCTTTTTATTTGTTTGAAGAATGAATGGATTACAAATGGAATGTCCATCATATCTTCACACCATCATCTTTGATTTGCATAATGATATTTCCTCTCATGTTAACGTAAGTTTATTTTTATTTCATTGCCATCAATTTTCTTTACATTCCTATTTTAGTTTTAAATTGATTTTTTAAAAGCTTTTGGTTAATGGGTTTGTTTGTTGTTCCGTTTTCTGCAGTTTATAAGTGGAACTTGTAGTTTAATTCCGGGTCTCCATGTGTCAATTAGCCTTTTTGTCCGCCTCCTTTTAATGGCGGCTACAACAGCTTCATCTAGTCTGGTGTCCAATCGAAAACTGAAACTTACCAACGGAAATCTTGCATATGAGACACATTTGCAAATGTACAAGAAGAATTATTGTTGCTGATGGTGTGAAATAAGAGATAGACCAAGGAAAATCAAAGAAAGTACCAATCTTTTCATTAAGGTTTCAATAGGAAAAGTACCAATCACTGTGTTTTGTTTGTTGCAAAGTAAATTTCTCTTGTGACATTTTTGTTCTTGATTTCTAGTGTCATGACTCTTGAGCAATTCACATATATGTATCCACCATATGTGCACTAAATTGAAACCATTTTAGTTTATCAAACAAGATATAACCCCCACTGCCTTACTGATCTAATGCACCATACAAAGAATGCTTAATCTGATATCAACCAAGTTAATATCCCAAGCTCAAATTGATATAAACTTTTCGCATTGTATAAAACTTTGCCTGATAAAAATTTGCAATAATCTTTTTTTTTTCATCGGCAAATATAATGATTCTTTAAAAAGCTTACAGATAGTAAACGGAGAGTGAAACCAAAAGAGATGGAAGAATACACTCAACCAACTCAAAGAACAGACCCTAAACTGACAAAAAAAAAGATGGTCAATCCCAAACTGTCCGCCGGGAACTCTTACACAGAATATCTTACACAACAAAGTATTGGCCCCAATCAGAATTTACCATGTCTAGATTCACACCATTAAGAGATTCAGTGTTCTTGCACCAGAAATAAGCTTGAGCCTTTACCTTCTCTATGACTTGCAACTCCTCGAATTTGAGCCCCTTGAATATCAAATCGTTTCTACACTTCCAAACTGTCCAAGTTATCGCCGCAGGAAGAACTTGCCATAAAGCTTGACCTGTGTTGTCTAATCCTTTAACTCTCCAACCTTTAATGATCAAGTCGATACAGTTTGGCATAACATATTCCACCTCCATATAGGACCTAAAGTAATTCTAAATTTTTAACACTGTTTTGCAATGAAAAAAGAGGTGCGAGACAGATTCTCCATTTTTGCGACATAACAAACATCCATTCACTATAATCTTTCCATTTTTTTTGTAAAGAGTATCCATAGTCGCCATTTTCTTATGATAGACCTGCCATAAAAAGAATCCTACCTCATGCGGCCAGGAACGAGACCATATACAAAGATTCGGTGTGACTGTTTCGTCTTCTTTTTCTAACCAAGAATAAAATGATTTGACTGAGAAGACACCATTCTTGTTTATCGACCAAGACAAAGAATCATCACCATATGTCTTTGACATCCAGTTCTAGTGGCTACATGGTTCAGTATGCACCATATGTGCCGCCAATTGTTATGCTTACTATTGTTATTGCCAGATGAGAACATACATATCCAGTGCACAAGATTAACCTTGCTATCTCAAACAATAGGTTCAGGTTAATTTTTAACATAATTTAACCAAAATGCAAGAGCAACAGGTAGTACTTCTCAAGTCACTGTGCTCTGTGATAAACATTCCAATGGGCTGTAATTAAACAGACAACATTCATGACATTTAGAAAAGAACTGGCGAACATATTATGTTCGGGCAAAACTTCCATAATTTATAAAAGGGGTACCAAGATTAACAGGGGTACCATTTGCATATAAAACAAAAAATTCAAATCAATCCTGACCATTGATCATGCAATTGCTACCCTTTATAAATCGTGAAAACTTCTGGTGTACATGTAACTCTGGACCACACCTCAATCTTTCCTTTGAAACATAAGCATACAATCTAAAATGAGCCCAAGCCCGGGATACGGCTTTGCCTTAGCGGGCTTACTGTTGGGATTTGCGTTGTAGGGTTTTGCAAAGATGACCTAAGCCAAACTATAAAACCAAAAACTGTCTCCCTCTCTCCCCCATTTCTCATTGCTCTCCGCGGCACCTTCCATCTTCTTCACAATCCTAAAAAGCTATATTTTTGGAAAATGGGTTACAAATGTGACAGCAACCTTGTTTTGATCTGTCTTCACGTTGTACACAATAACATCATCGTTTGATTCTCATAATGATATTTCCTCTCATGTTAACGTAAGTTTTTTTTTTTTGTTTTTATTGCCATTGATTTTCTTTATATATTCTCAATTTTTTGTTCTTTTAACTGTTATAAAATTGATTCTTAGCTTTTGATTAATGGGTTTGTGTTTTTGCAGTTTATCAGTGGATGTTCTTGTTCAATTTCTTATCCACTTCTCGTTTATCAGTTCCCCCACTGCCAAACCTCCAATGTCACAGCTGCAATAGATTCATCTAAAGAACTGAAATGAAAACCTTGGATCCGAGACACATTCGCAAATGCAGAAGAAGGATTATCATACTGAATACTGATGATGTGAATGAATTGAAGAGAGATCGATGAAGGGAAAAATCTATGAAGAAGAATACAAAATTTTGCATTAAGGTTTCTTTAGGAGTGTTGTAAAAGTACCAATTTCTTTTTCTTTTTTTCTGTTGCAAAGTAAATATTTTCTAAAAGTAATGTTGTTCATGTTTGTTCTTGGTTTCTAGCGTCATGAGCATTCAACATATATGCGCTCGATTGGAGCACTAAACTGAAATCATTTTAACTTCTTAAAAAGGTACATAACCCCACTGCCGTACTCATCTAGTGCACCATACCATACAGGAAATGCAATGCTTCATCTGGTATCAACCACAAAAATCTCCCAAGTTGAAGTTTCGTGCAACTTCACATGGTAAAACAGGAAAGGTTGTCGCAGTATATGATTGCACCAAATTTTAGAAACTCAATCATCATCATCACTATCATCACCTCGGTGTATGTCTCTATCATTATATATTTCATCTTAAGAGTTCCATATGAATCTATTATCATATATTCTAAGAGCACGATCTTTATTCTTGCCCTCTTCCAGAAACTGCACGCACCAAAATATTAAAGCACAAAGGATCAATAGGACTGGCATGGAAGGAACCAGTCATCAATAGATAAAGGTAGAAACTCATCTAGGCACTATGAATCAATAGCAAACCCACCTCTCTAACCCTAAGTTTACTAGATTTTCATGTAAACTTGGGCATTGCCAGCCATTAAATAATAACCTTTTCGAAAAATCATCTGGCATATATATGTCGAAAAGATGTTAATACGCATCGAAGAATATTCTTCAAACATGCATAAACAATTATAGATAAGAAGAAGAAAGAATGGATTATCCCCAACCGTTCGACGATCGTAGTAGGCACCATGTGGAATGTAGAATTCTTCATAATTTGCAATTTCCCTGCAGATATGACCATTGACCACGATCATGCATGTGATAAAGTCGTTAGTGGGCTTAGAATCTTGTTTACTGCTGGGTCATATGAAGTTGTCTGGCCTTGGATTTTAACTCGTTGTAGGGTTCAGTAAGATGACGACCTAACTATAAAATGATGAGCGACTGTCTCCTACGTTTCTCATTTTCTCAGTGGCGCCTCCGATCTTCACAATTCTTAAGGAAGCTCTTATTTTTCTTTGTTTGAAGAAATGGAATTGAATGTCGATTTATATTGATTTTTTTTTCACGTTTTACACAATATCATCGTTTGATTCTCACAATGATATTTCCTCTCATATTAATGTAAGTTCATCGCCATTCATTTTCTTTATATTGCCATTTTTTTCTTTTTTTTGATTAATGGGTTTGTGTTTTGGTTTTATCTTATACAGTTTATACTAGTTCTAGATTCCAGGAAGACAATGGAGAATTCCCATCTGGCTCTCTATGAAGTGGTAGAACAAGGATTATTAATGATGGTGTGAATGAAGTGAATATTCAGAAAGGTCGATCAAGTAAAATCAAAGAAGAGTAGAGATCTTCACATTAAGGTTGTTTCTTTAGGAACGAATGATACTGCTAGTTATTGTGTTTTTGTTTCAAAGTAAAGTTTCTCTTGTGAACTAATTTAATGATGATCAGTGTGTAATGTGTATGATGTACTTACTAGAGTTATTGAATTGAAAATATTGAAATGAAAATAACAGACTC
>JAJJMA010151728.1:23134-41534 GCA_023529015.1 Papaver nudicaule
ACTGGAGAAGAACAAGGCTTAGCACCTAGCATGTCAAACTTTCTCAAAAGATCCAAGGCATATTTTGTTTGACTCATGAAGAGACAAGTATCATTTCTCTTAACTTGTAAGCCTAGAAAGTAATGCAAATCACCTAAATCTTTGACTGGAAAATGAGATTGCAGTTGCTCAACAAGTTCATTGCAGTAAGACTGAGAATTACCAGTTAACAACATGTCATCCACATAAATAAGACAATATGTAATCCTAGAACCCATTTTCTGAACAAAAAGTGAAGTGTCAGCAGCTGAAGACTTGAATCCATAAGACAACAATACATTCATTAGTTTTTCATACCAAGCCCTTGGTGCTTGTTTTAAACCATAGATTGATTTATGCAACTTGCACACATAATCTGGATGGTCAGGATCAACAAATCCAGGTGGTTGAACCATGTATACCTCCTCAGCTAAATCTCCATGTATAAAGGCATTACTCACATCTAATTGTTTGATAGGCCAATCAAAATTAACTGCAACAGACAAGATGACCCTGATTGTGGTTGGTTTAGCTACATGACTAAAAGTCTCAGTGAAGTCTTCTCCTTCTCTTTGATGAAAACCCTTAGCCACTATTCTGGACTTATGTATATCTGTAGTTCCATCAGATTTCTCTTTAATTCTGAACACCCACTTACATCCAACTAAGTTTTGACCAGTATAAGGAACTTTAGTCCAAGTTCCAGCATTTTCAAGAGCAGTATGCTCTTTAACCATGGATTTTCTCCATACAGGGATTTTAAAGGCTTGACTAAAGCATGTTGGAGTTATATTGGACTCTAACATAGATGTTACTGAAGCAGAGAAAACATGCTTTGAAGAAAAGACCTTAGGTTTGAAAATACCTCTCTTAGCTCTTGTAGTCATGGTGTGAGTGTTAGAATGAACTGATGAGTCAGAAAGAGCAGCAGCAGGCAGAATTGAAGTAGAGTCAGAAGTTGGAGCAATACATTCTGAAGTTTCAATTGCACTTGGATCAGTAATTTTGTGAAATTCCTCCATAATCTGTAAAACTTCTGATTCTGAAGGAGTAGCTGCAATGACATCTGAAATTGAAGAAGTTCTTTCTTTTAAAGGAAATTTTGTTTCACTAAAAACAACATGCCTTGAAATGAATATCTTGCCAGTGGACAATTCTAAGCATCTGTAGCCCTTATGCTGTGCACTATAACCAATGAAAACACATGATGAACTTCTTGGCTGTAATTTATTTGCAGTATAAGGTTTTAACCAAGGAAAACACAGACATCCAAACACTCTTAAGAAAGAGTAATCAGGCTTCTTTTTATACAAAGCTTCATATGGTGAGACATTGCCTAAAGACTTAGTGGGAAGTCTGTTGATAGTGAAATTAGCAGCTGAAAAAGCATCAACCCAATAAGAAGTAGCCAAACCTGATTGAAGCAAGAAAGTTCTCCCAATATCCACTATGTGTCTGTGCTTTGACTCAGCAACACCATTCTGTTCAGGTGTGTGAGGACAAGACATTTCATGAACAATGCCACAGTCAGAGAGAAAAGCTGTTAACTCCTTGTGCAGAAATTCACCACCTCCATCTGTTCTGACAATCTTAACTTTAGCATCTAATTGATGTTCAATTTGTGTTTTAAACTGATAAAAAACTGTTCTGAAATCTGATTTCTCACACAAAGGAAGTATCCAACAGAATCTTGTAAAATCATCAATCACATTTGCATAATATCTAAATCCTGACTTGGATTTTACAGGACTAGGACCCCACAGATCAAAGTGTAAAAGCTCAAGAGGCTTTTCACATGTATTAGCAGAAGGTAAAAAGGGTAATTTATGACTCCTACCAAGTTGACAGTCATGACAAAATATTGGGGTTTTGATTACATGTGGTAAAGACATTAAGGAACAAACAGTTTTCATGGTTTGAAATGATGGATGTGCAAGTCTTCTATGTAGAACATCAGCTGACACTCCTTGAACACTTGACAAAGCTTTATTTGGGTAACTTTCTTTATGAATAGAAGCAACAGTTGAGCTATTGAACTTGATTGGATACAATCCATTATGCTGCAGGCCTTCCAATAGAATCCTCCCAGTTAAAATATCCTTCACACAATATCCAGCACCATCAAAAGTTATAGAACAATTATTTTCACTGGTAAATTTCTGAACTGATAACAGTTTTTGTGCAGCTTTAGGAACAACCAGAACATTGTTTAGCTTAAATTGATGCAATGGTGTAGATTTAATAGTGCAACCTGTGTGAGAGATTAGCATACCTTCACTATTAGCATCTTGAATTTCATCAGCACCATCATATTGAGCAGTAAACTCCAATTCATTTTCATCATAAGTGATATGGTTGTTGGCTCCAGAATCTGCATACCATGGATTTGTGCCAAATATATTTGCAGCAGCCATCATAGCAGCTAGATGCTTAGGTGTGTGAACATTTTGATATGCCATATTGAGTCTGTTACTGCATGCTAAGGCACCATGACCAGTTTTTCCACATATTTGACATGGTACTAATTCAGCTGTAGTACTTGGTTGAAAAACAGATGGTGGTCTAATAGCAGCAGGTGGAAATTGAGTAGGCAACATACCAGGAGCTCTCATAGAAGTATAAGATGGATTAATTCCTCTAGCATATTGATAACCATTAGATCTACCACCTCTTGAGTAAACTGCAGGCCTAGGAGAATATCCTCTACCACCAGATGGCCTAGTCATGTTAGCAGCAAAAGCTCTAGAACTAGATTCAGTCACATAAGACTTGTTTCTCTCACAAACAGCTACATCCTCACTCAACAAGCTGTTGTGTAGTTCTATAAAAGTAACTCTAGGAGTCTTGTGTCTCATAGTAGTGATAAAAGGTATAAAATCGGAGTTTAAAGCTCTAAGAGTAATAGCAACAAGTTCTCTTTCAGACACAAAATCACCACAAGCAGCTAATTGATCTGACAAAAGCTTAATTTCTTTGAGTAAAACAGGAATAGATTTGTCACCTTGTGTAATAGCCATGAGTTTAGACCTCAAATGTAAAGCATGAGTATCAGATGAACTTCCAAACCTCTCTTCAATGCTAGACCAAAGATGATGAGCTGTTGTAGATCTGGAGAAATATGGAAGTACACCATCAGAAATAATTCCATTCAACCACATACGAATTGTAGCATCTTCATCTCGCCATTCATTGTATAAAGGATTCACCACTCCACTGTTTTGATTTCTGGCTGTTGTAAATTGAACAGGACAAGGATACGATCCATCTAGATATTTGAGTAATCGATATCTTTGAATCACTGGATCCAAAATATTCTTCCATGTAATGAAGTTATCCTCAGTTAATTTCAAATGAACCAAATTATTAAGTTGATTTGAAGATAGTGCAGAGAAAGAAGGAGCAATTGGATTTTCGTAATCTGACATTGATGAAGAAGGAAAATCTTGGATCATAGAGTAAAGAAACTAAATCAAGAAATGATTTCTGAATCTGAGAAAACAGATCGAAACAAGAGCAAGATTTGCATGAATAGACAGCGGAAATAAAAGATAAGATCGGAACCTAAAAACAACTTGTTTTTAGTCTGATACCATACTAGAGTTATTGAATTGAAAATATTGAAATGAAAATAACTGTTAGGGCATTGTCCGGTCAAACCCACTAGCGTTGGTATGTCAAGCTAGTTGTCAGTTTTAGGTGTCAAAATACAATTCTTGATTTAGCCTACTAGAGTTTAGATTTCGGAAATGGGATATAGACAGAGTAGTAGAGACCTTGAAGATGAAGACTGTGAAGACAAAGAAGACATCAATTATTCTTCATCGACAAAAGGTTAGTAGGAGTTATGACTTTACGGATTATTCTTCTATTCTACTTTCTCTATTCTTTCGAAATATAGTCGACTACTTTAGTAGTAATGTAGCGATTGAGATCGTGTTCTTGTGTAACATGGCTTTATGTCATGACCAGTATTTGATCCCACGAATACTGTGAATCAGGAACATATGAGATAGATTCGACACCATGTGTTCATCACAATGGTTTGCTTGCAAACTGTTATGTTGGATATGGATGAATCTAAGGAGTACTCTTGAGCAAAGAGTCCATGGATCATAGCTGAGGACATTCTCATGTCTAAGTTCTGGCTCAGCCCAGTTCTTCCAGCGGATTCAGAGTTTGACCTAAATTTGACTTGGACGGTACCCGAACCGGTTTCGCGTACCTGGACCAGAAATCTCCTGTGTCGCATTAGTACACGTACCTGTACGTGTACCTGACGCAGAGAAGTTTCTGGAAAGTCAAATTGCGTGAATATCTTCTAGATTTTCACTATGAGTCAAATTCCAACTCCTTTATCTCTTAGATGGACTTGTGTGAAACATAAATACCTTTTGTGTTCCATCTAACGATCCTCAATGAGTCAATAAGATAAGATTATCTCTGGTCTGTTGGATTCCTATCTTGAAGTGTTTTTGAGCCAACAAAACACTTGGCAGATAAATCTAAAAAGGAATTTCAATTGAGATTAATCTGTATTACTTGGTTGGCAAGTTTAGGGTTTCCTTAACTTGTGGGACAAGTAATTGATTGCTTAATTCCAAGCAACCTATCTTATTGAGTGCTATAAATAGAGGTGTCTACGGACAAATACCGCAAGCATCAAGCATACGTGAAGGTCCTTAGGGAAGGTAGCGTAAACTCTTTTCACTTCGGTGAAAGCTTGTTGTGGTATAGTCATCCTCTATAGGTTGCAGCTCCTCTGGGAACTCCCTACGACTATAAAGACTTCCTTTGAGAGTTGGGAAGCACAGGTAGGAGATTGAAACCATCTTTGGTTGAAATCGGATTAACCTGTCACCTTGGTAACCTGATCACGTTCTTGTCTATTCTAAAGTCCGTCTCTTCTGCTATACGGCTATTCAAGAACTGATACGTTACTCAACAAGGTTGGAAAGGTAGCAACGCACGGCTGCACACGGTGTTGTAAGACCTAGTTGGCTCCAGTTATATAAGTTCCTTAAGTGGTTCTTCGTGTATAACTGAGGTAGATACAGATTGAGCGTTGCTGTGTAAGCGTGTCAGCCTCGATTTGTTAAGTAGACTTCCGTATGACCTGGATCTAACAATCCGAAGGAAGTCATCTTATTTATGGTAAACTGATAGAGGACAGTTACACCATAAGTCAACAGTTTTGGATTAAAACCCAGTATTGCTGACAAAAGCCTTTGGCATCGGTCAAAGCAACTCCTAGGCCTGTAAAGGACGTCAGCTAGGGGAATCAAGTGCGTGACGATCTGTGGGGGATCCAGAGACGTAAGGAAGGCGACAGTAGCCAATTCGCTTGGAGGGCTTGAGTTGGTCTCTGCTACATCCCAGACCGAAGTCTTATAGTAGGCTAGTGTTTGTAGTCAGTTTGTACTGGGCGGTGTTCAAACTGGACGAGGTCCCGAGGTTTTTCTGCAAGGCAGTTTCCTCGTTAAAAAAACGTTTGGTGTCTTGTGTGCTTTACTTTCCGCATTATAACTCTGATTTATAATTAAGCACCAAGTAGTACGTTATTACCTAACTGTCGAGATTACTCCGGTTAGAGGTTTGGATATTGATTTTTGAGATCGTCCAAACTCTTTACCATAAGACTCACGAGCCAAAACGAAAAGTTGGTAGTATTTCGGTACCCCTTCTTTTTCACATACTGGCGTCTCTTAACAGATTTATATCTCGGTTCTCTGACAAGTGCAAATTATTTTTCCAAATGCTGAAGAAAGGAGAGAAGTTCAACTGGAAAAAAGATCATGAAGATGCTTTTCAGGGAATAAAGAAGTACTTAGCCACCTTGCCAGCTATTCAGCCGCCGGAACATGGAGAAGAACTGAGGGTCTACTTGGCGGCCACATCATCAGCGGTCAGTGCAGTTTTAGTGCGGACAAAAGGAGGAGAGACACCAATCTACTATATTAGTCGAACTCTACAACCCGCTGAGAAGAATTATACTAAGATAGAGCAACTAATACTAGCTCTGGTTTTCGCCACTAGCAGACTTCGTCCATATTTTCATGCTCATCCCATAACGGTACTCACCAAAACTCCCATTGAAGCCATTCTTCATAGTTCTCAAAGAGCAGGGCGTATTGCAAAATGGAATGCTCAGATAGACCAGTACGGCGTCAAATACGAAATAAGGACATCTCAAAGGTCACAGGTTATCGCCGACTTCCTGGCGGACTTTCCCATAGAAGAAGAAGAAGAAGAAACTGAAGACATTCCATTCATGGAGAAGGAAGATCCAGATGAAGGAGTCCCAGACTTGTTGAAAAGAGACCCAAATCAGTGGGAAGTATATGTTGACGGTTCAGCTAATAAAGAGGGCAAAGGAATTGGCATAGTCTTTATCTCGCCAAAGGGTTCAAGGATAGTCCACTCATTTAGATTAGAGTTCTCGGCTACAAACAATGAGGCAGAATACGAAGCGGTAATACATGCTATGAGACTCATAATCGAGATGGACATCAGCAACATTCACTTAACTAGTGATTCTCAGCTGGTCATTCGGCAGATCTTAGGAAGATATGAAGCACATGATAGCTCACTCAAACAATATTTGCAATTGGCTAGAGAATACGCTAACAAGATCACCGGTATCGAATTTAGGCATATATGCAGAAATGACAACAGGCATGCTGATGCGTTGGCGTTTATCTCTTCTATGATGGCGGATCCAGAGGTGCCAGCAATAGCAATTGAAAGATTAAAGATGTCATCAATAAAAGGAAGAAGGCAGCAGGAG
Source organism: Papaver nudicaule (assembly GCA_023529015.1). NCBI lineage: Eukaryota > Viridiplantae > Streptophyta > Magnoliopsida > Ranunculales > Papaveraceae > Papaver > Papaver nudicaule. Next base: position 29,937 of record JAJJMA010151728.1, read on the forward strand.
GTTTTGGCGATAGACATTGAAGAATCAGCGGAAACAGACTGGAGAGTTCCTATCAGATATCACTTGGAGCATCTCACCACTCCTGGAAACAAATTGTTAGCGCATAAAGTCATCAGCAGGTCAAAAAATTATGAGTTAAGAGACGGCGTCCTGTACAGAAGATCATTTGCTGGGCCACTACTACGATGCGTATCAAGATATGAAGGAAAGAAACTGTTGAAGGAAATTCATGAAGGAGACTGCGGAAATCACAGCGGACAGAGAGCGCTGGCTCTAAAAGTAAAGATGCAAGGTTATTACTGGCCTTGGATGAATGGTGATTCCGCTGAATATGCTAAGCGGTGTAGGAATTGTCAGCTGTATGCAAATAAAATAAAAGCGCCAGCAGTCTCGCTAAATTCAGTGTTAAGCCCTTGGCCATTTGCCAAGTGGGGGATTGACATCATTGGACCGCTAACACCAGGGTTGGGACAACGAAAATATATCATTGTGACAACAGATTATTTTACCAAATGGTGTGAAGCTAAGGCAATTAGACAAAGAACAGGAAAAGAAGTATTTACATTCATATGGGAAAATATATTCTGTCGTTTTGGGGTTCCAGCGGAAATTTGCACTGACAATGGGAAGGAATTGGTCGGCGAGAACATTGAAAACCTGTTAGCGACATACGGCGTTAAACTGGGCAAATCCACTCCTATCTATCCTCAAAGCAACGGGCAGGCGGAGGCCACCAATAAAACAATAGGAATGGGGTTAAAAAAGAGAGTTGAGGGACACAAGAAGGCATGGTGTGAGCATCTCCATAACGTCTTATGGTCCTACATAACTACAATTCGAGAAGCAACGGGAGCATCTCCTTTTTTACTCACATTTGGTGCAGAGGCAGTACTTTCATCAGAAGTTATGTTGCCAACGACAAAACACGAAGCTTGGGAGAAGAACCTCAATACAGACTTAATCTTGGCAAAACTAGACGACTTGGAAGAACATCGGCTCATTGCTTTGACTCATATGGAAAATTAACATCGCCGTCTAGCCAGGGAGTATAACAAGCGTGTAGTGAAAAGGGACTATCAGCCTGGTGACCTTGTATTAAGAGAGATACCGCCGTATCAGAAGAAGAAAGGATGTAAGAAGCTGGAACCTAATTGGGAAGGCCCTTATGTCGTCAAGCGAGTAGCGGGTAGTGGAGCTTATGTGTTAGTTGATGAGCATGGAAAAGAGCTTGAGCATCCATGGAATGCCAAGTTTATCAAGAGATTCTATCCATAAGGTTAGATGTAAAAATCCGAAGTCTTGGGCGGGCATAATACCCAAGAAATATTATTAGCTTTTGTAATCTGCATCAAATAAGATCCGGGGACGTAGGTTTGCTTTGTGCGCCGAACCCCGTTAACAAATTATCGTGTCATTTTTAATTATACGGCGACAAATACGCTGAGGCAAAATTGCCAAACAAATTTTACAAGGCTCAATAGCCATACGCTGAGGCAAAATTGCCAAACAAATTTTACAAGGCTCAATAGCCACCTACTGAGGCAAATCTGCCAAGAAAATTATACGCCGGGACATAACGGAACATTTTAGTTTTCAATGCATGGCTTTGAATAGCAGTAAATCTGGCTAACTGGTGCTATAACTCTGACGCGTTACTTGTTGATCTGTAAGTGATGGCAGAAAAATATAAGACTCCCGGAGGCACTAACCACCCTCTTGGCAAACCTACCACTTATAATAGATCGCCGACGGGCACAAGTAACAATGTATAGCGAAAACGGTTGCGATGTGGCTAAGAAAAAATACTGTCAGCTCATCATTGAAACTAAAATGGATTCGATTATACCGGCGGAAACAAACAAAGAGAATTATATATATATATATATAGCAAAATGCAAAGGTGGAAAAACATCCATCAAAGTTTCATAACAAAGAGTGGGAGATATAAACATATCTCATGATTAAACAAAAGCATGAAAAACTAAGAGTTATCTAAATTACACTTGATAACCAGAAGATGAAATATTTATCAGATTTGCACTTCTGGAGACTTCAAGGAATTATCAACAGCCATATTTTCTTCTCCACCCTTAGTGGAAACCGCCCCCTTTTCTTGGTTTGTTTCGTTGGCGCCTTGGTCTGGATCTTTAGAGGCGTCCTGGCTGTCATTAGCATTAACACCTTTGCCGCCGTCTTGATGAGAATCTTGACCTGTTGGTTGCAAGTCTTTGTCACTCTCGGCGTCCTCTTCTTCACCACTCTCTTCTTCAGAATCTGACCCGATGTCTATGTGAACAGTATCTTCAGCATTACCTTCATCCTCAGCAGCAACAAGAATAGTCTTTGTGTCAGGAGGAAGGCGACCAGGGGCATAGTCCTCTGGAATATCTATGTTGTGATCAGGACAAAAGGAGGCCAAATACATCTGAACAGCAAGAAAACCGGCCATCCTTACATCAGCGCCATATTGCTCTTCTTGTGTTTGGGCGGTTTTCTTAGCAAGACTCAGCTCAGATTGAAGAGTCTCATGCATCTTTTGAAGTTTCTTGGACTTAGAAGATTCAGCCTCAAACTTTTCCTTACACTCTTGAAGTGCCTTGACGTCATTTTCCAGATTGAAGATCTTGCCAGTACACTGCAAATGCTCAGCCTCTAGCGTATGCATCTTATCTCCACAAGACTGATGATCTTTCACCTGTTCCTCTAGCTGAGCAATTCTTGCAACACAACCTTGGTGTTCTTTCAAAGTGTTGGTTTGTGCTTCCAATTGAGATTCCAGCTGCTTGTATTTCTCTGAAACCAAAATAGAAGATAAAAGACGCTGAGGCAAGAACTAATCCGCTAAAGGCATAAACAGAAAGCAAAACCCTAGCAACTACCTTCTAGCTCATTAACATACATACGTATACCCTCCTGGGCAACATTAATTTCACTCAATTTATCCAACACTTCGTCATCAGAACAGGGGCCGACAGCTTCTCTGATTCTACGCCTAAGATTCTCATTCTCTTCACTTAGATGTCTAGCACGATCTCCATGGATTTGGGCGAAATCTTTGTGACGCTGAATCTGGTCGAATGCGGAAACCCGCTCAGCAACCTTGCAAACAAATTGAGAAGACAAGCGAGCAATGTTGGCCTTTTCATTCTTTAGTTGGGACGATAACTTCATATGCTCCACAGTCATCTTTTCCTTGGCTTTACGTTCTAATTCCGCTAAGCGAGAAGCATTTTCACGTTCACTCTTATGCCATGCTTCATCAGCTTGAGAAACTTTGAGCAGATGATCAAGATTTACGTTAAGATCAGTGACATTACGCAATTATTGGCGGTACCATTTAACATCTTGGCCCAAATTGAGTAACATATTATGTTGCTTAGTGTTAGCACTAGTCAACTTACCAATCTCAGTTTCGGCCCGCTGTAATCGGCTATCAGGATTTTGTCGGCGACCTTATAAGGGAAAGAGACTAGACGTTGGGAAAAAGGACGACAGAATGAAAAGCTATTGTATGAAAAATTGGAAACAGCTACTAACCTTGGAGTTCCTCGTGCTTCTTTTTCTCTAGGTTGTAATTGATGCGCATACGATTGCAATCCTTCTTTTCTACATCTAGCTGGTGTTTCAAGGAAATAGTTGCTTGATCCACTGTGGCCTTTGCTTGGCGAAGATTGTCAAGTTCTTGCCTTAATTGAGCGTTCAGCGTGATACCACCAAGATTGCGCTGGAAATCCTGCAGAATAAAGGAGATTAGTATAGTTAGAAGTGAAATCTAGAATAAAAGTATAAGGAGGAAGCTGAGGCAATAGTATATACCATGACGGCGCTGCAGAATTGTTCATAAGGAGTAAGATGAGAGACGGCGGTAGTAAGATCAGCTGGTTTCAGCGTTAACCCAGGCTCACTTAGTTTGCTCATTGATTCTAAATAAAGAGTATTCGAACCACTTTCATCCTGAGACAGCAATTTAGCAAAGGAATCCATCAACTTGTTGGGTGGTAATTGAATCTCTGTGGAACTATTGCCAGCAGAAGTGCAAGGTAGAGTGTTCAGAGAAAGAAGGTGACGAAGAATTGAGACAGCGTTGTCAGCAGCTGAGGCAGAGGCAGGCTCAATCAGATTATTTGATTGATCAGGAGTTTGCATCTCAACGGTATTCTCGCCAGCAGTATCCACATTCATCTCAGCGGTACCTTGCCCAGTGGTGGCAGTATTTGAAGTAGTAATTGGTGGAGTTATAGGAGTTTCTTCATACACCTCGTCAACATGACGCTCACCAGCAGGTTTCACAGACAGGTCCTCAGAAATAGGATCACTGACGATATTCGGCTTGTTGGATTGGTTACCTTTCTTGGAAGCTGTTGATTTTTTGGTCTTCGGCGGCTTTTCGTTGTTCTTGGAAGATTCGTCGTCCTTCGTCTTAGAAGATTCGTCATCCTTTTTCTTGGAAGACCCGCTGTCTTTCTTTTTGGAAGAAGCGTTATCTTTCTTAGCAGCAGCAGTAGACTTGACGCTATCATTTTTCTTGGACCCAGCAGTGGTCATACCAGGGAGTGCACTAAGGGTGGCCCTAACACGATCCATCGCGCTGGGAGGCTTCTCTGGCTTGGATTTCTTCTTGGGTTGCTGAGAAAAGGAAAATCATCGTCAGCAGTTAAGCTAACAAACAAAGGCAAATATATACATATATTTCAAAAGCAGTAGTAGGATGTTTGTTACCTGAACATCGTCTCCCTCTTTTCCTTTTCTCTTTGTACCTTTCCCTTTTTTAGGTTGCTTGCAAAACTCAGGCTTTTTAGACCAATGACCTTTATCAGTGACAACAAACTCGCCATTCTTCTTGAGGTATTGGTTTTCTTCATCCCAGCGGATAGACCAAAAGACATGCCCGGCGAGAGCAGAATGTTCTGGGAGGAATTCTTCACGAGGAACAATTTTGTTCTCATCTTTAAAACCTTTGAGCCAGGGACCTTCAACTTGGCAAGGAATATCACCCCAATGATTTTCAGTTTTATGGCGGACAAAGGGTTTTTCAATGGTAGAGGTGTCCTTGTCAACATCTCTCAGAAATTTCTTGTCATTATCGAAACCTCTTCTTGATTCGAGGCGGTATAACCATGGTTCGCCGGCTCTGAGACTGGGCTTCACTTGATATTGAGCTAAGAAATTCTCAACGGTATATAGTTCTTTGTTGACAAAGGCAGGATCCCTGGTGAATTTAGGGTAAAGAGAATGACCTTTACTGCGGGCGACCCATTCATACAGTATACGAATGGAATTACCAGAAAGTTGGGCGGGATGCTTGTTGATATGCATCAGCAATTGAAGAAGAAGAGGATTGGTAGGATCATAAAGGGGAAACTGGTACCCAGCTCTGATCTGGCCCATAGATATGACTAAACGATTCTCATTTTGGCCTTCCTGGCGGATATGCTCCAAGAGTAATGGATCAGAGCACATAGTGACGCCGTCTAAAGGCGATATTTTAAGACATGGAGTAATAGCATGATGGGGAGTGCAATATCCTTCCCAGTCATCACCCCAAGAGGGTTTAGCGCTGTGATCCAAAGATTCTTCGTCCTCATGATCCTGGTTCTGAGAACTTGAGGAGGAGTCGGCATCCTCATGGTTAGACCCTTGCTGCTGAGAAGAGGAATCTGGATGAAAGGAAGAATCAATTGAAGCCATTATACTGCCGGAGAAGATGAAGATAGATCGGAAAACGGAAGTTGCAGAGATGAAAAGTCACCGGAGTAAGAAAAAAGTAGATAAAAAGTAAATCTGGGCGGAAGGCGTTATAGAACAGTAGCCTAGAAGGGTTTCTACACCAATAAGAAGTCGAAAAATGGGTGGAAAATGGAGGTTCCAGGCGAAGTAGCGACGGAGCAGCGGCGGTTAGGGTTTAAGAGCAGAGAAAAAGAAAAGAAGAACTGAAAAGGAAGATAGGATAAATGAAGAGAACCATGGTATTTATAGGAAAGGGAATCTCGACGGGTTGAACCGGTTACATGTCATAAAGTAGCTCCGACATTTGCGGCATGCCGCTGTACGTGGAAAAAAGTACTGTCAGAAGAAGTGTGCTGGCATTTTCAGCGGTTCGAGAATTTCATCTTCAGCGACTAAAGTCTCTAAAAATGAAAGAGGCAAAATGTAGGTGTAGAAAATGCCTTAGGCCAATTTAAGATACTTAGGAGAAGATTTATACTAAGAAGGGCATCCATAAGAAGTGAAGTATGGTGATAGCAGCGTCAGTCGGCGGATTCTCCCACAGAGGAAGAGACGTTGAGAAAGGTTTGGACACAACGGTATGCAACAAGATATTATCGGCGGCATGGCCTCGACAAAAGCTGAATAAGTAGGTTGAGCATTTAATGCTGGACATAACGGTCGGATTATCAGAGTTGACTGGTTGACTCAGTGGAGTTTGAGTCATCGATCTTATCCTATGAGAAGGAAAGACGCTGAAGACGTAAAGAATAGGCGCTGAGATACTAAAGAAGCACGGCGGTAAGGCGGTGAGAAAGAAGACAAATAGTGTCAGAATGATTTGTATGTATTAGCTGTATTCCATTATTTGTAAGCGTCTATAAAAGGCTATGTACGCCCACAGTTGAAGGGGTGGGAAGAAGTGATTGCTAGGGTTTGGTTTGTTGAGAGGAAGTGATTATCCTTACTCTCCATAGCCCAAATCGATAGTAAGATCTTATGTGTGCTGTAGAGAGATCCTTTGCAAGGTGAGATGCAATGAAGTTTAATGATAAATCATATTTGAGTGTGCCTATTTACTTGTCTTTACGCTGATCTTATATTACGTTTCTGTGGTTATACCTTTCATTATGTGATAATGCATGCATGCTTGTTTATGATGATTTCCTCTAAGTATATGTATTATATTGTGTTTATGGGTTTTAATAAGGGGTGTATTGGTAAAATCACCTTTATGGGGATTTTACCAACTACAATCTAATTAACAGGTCACCATCGACTACTATTGAGTTAAAGACACCTATTGAGGTGTGGACTGGCAAACCTGCTAACTATGATTCTATTAAGGTTTTTGGTTGTCCAGCTTACTATCATGTCAGAGAGAGTAAGTTAGATCCAAGAGCAAAGAAGGCAATTTTCATTGGTGTTGCTGAAGGAGTCAAGGGTTACAAGTTGTGGTGTGAAGAAACCCACAAGGTTGTTTTTAGCAGAGATGTTACGTTTGATGAGAAGTCTTTGTTACACCCTAACAAAGAGAATGTAACTCAGGTGGAGGTAGAGAATGGTGAGGCTGTGGAGGAAAGAGAAATTCCTAAACATGATTCTGTATTTGAAGAAGATACAGATGAGGTAGAGATTCAGAATGATGAATCTCAGCAACAACAAGAAGAAGATTCCTTAGTGAACAATAAAGATTCACGAAACAGGAGACCACCTGTTTGGATGAAAGATTATACAGCATTTGCATTTATGGTTAGTGGTGATGAACCTAGAACTTTTCAAGAGGCGATGTAGGATTCCAACTTTGTAAAGTGGCAAGGAGCTACAGATGATGAGATTGATTCTCTACACAAGAATGGTACTTGGGAACTAGTTAAGTTGCCTGAGGGTAGCAAAGCCATTGGTTGCAAATGGGTGTTCGTGAAGAAGGAAGCAACTCCTGGTACAAATATCATACGGTTTAAGGCGCGTTTGGTAGCTAAGGGTTATGCACAAAGGGAAGGTGATGATTACAGCGAAATTGACTCTCCGGTTGTGAGGCACACTTCGATCCGTACCTTGTTAGCTATAGTAGGATCCTATGACTTAGAGTTAGAGCAACTTGATGTCAAGACATCGTTCTTACACGGTACCTTGGAGGAGGACATCTATATGTCACATCCCGAAGGTTATGTTGTTGCAGGTAAAGAAGATTATGTATGCAAATTGAAGAAATCATTGTATGGGCTTAAGCAATCACCAAGACAATGGTATAAGAGATTTGATACATTTATGAAGGGACAAGGGTTTACACACAGTCTTCATGATAGTTGTGCGTATACAAAGAAGCTTCATGATGATTCCTTAATATTTCTACTTCTATACGTGGATGATATGCTCATTGCTGCGAAAAGCATGGTGGATATAGATAAGTTGAAGGCTCAACTTAGTATGGAGTTTGAGATGAAGGATTTGGGGGCGGCCAAGAAGATACTTGGAATGGAAATTCAAAGAGACAGAAAGATGGGTAGATTATGTCTCACACATAGACAATATCTGGAGAAGATTGTGGAGAGATTTGGAATGCAAGATTCAAAGCCTATGAGTCTACCATTGGGTAGTCATTTGAAGTTGTCCATGAAGATGAAACCAATAACTGAAGATGATGAGGAGTACATGGCTCGTGTTCCATATGCGAGTGCAGCTGGTAGCTTGATGTATGCAATGGTTTGTACTCGACCAGACATTGCACAAGCAGTTGGAGTTGTCAGTAGATTTATGGCAAATCCAGGAAGACAACATTGGCAAGCTGTGAAGGGGATACTGAGGTATCTAAAAGGCATGCTAGATGTTGGGTTAGTTTATCAACGAGAAGTTGGTAAAGAACCACAAGTAAATGGGTATGTAGATTCAGATTATGCGGGTGATGTAGATCGATTAAGATCAACTACATGATATGTGTTTACGTTGGTTGGTGGTCCAATAAGCTGGAGGTCGTCATTGCAATCGGTTGTAGCTCAATCAACAGCGGAGGCTGAGCTAATTGCAGTAAATGAGGCCATGAAGGAAGATACTTGGCTTAAAGGCTTGATTGGAGTTTTTGGAGTCAAACAAGAATGCATAGATGTGTATAGTGACAGTCAGAGTGCTATAGACTTGATAAAGCATGAAGACTTTCATGTAAGAGCAAGGCACATATATGTGCGGTATCATTTTGCCCGAGATACCGTGGAAGGTGGAGAGTTTTCAGTACTGAAGATTCACACAAAGGATAATCCTTCAGACATGCTTACGAAGGTAGTACTGGTTAGTAAGTTCAAACATTGTTTGAACTTGATCAACACTATACCAGTGTAGGCACCGAAAGGTGCAATGTGGTGACGATGAAGTACGTGAAGTGAAGAACAATGTGGTGAGTGAAAGATTGACAACAAAGGTGGAGAATTGTAATATTTGTTGAGCAAGTCTTTCACTAATACAAGGAAGCTTGCAAGAGTCCTATTCTAGGTAACCAAGTAAACCGACTTGGGTTAGAATAAGGAAATTGTGAAGTTAGGAAACCGTCTAGGATTTGGACATCGAGTATTACTTGACATCCAAGTATTGAAGGCTATAAATAGGTGGTAGTTTATTGAGTCTAATACACAGACATAGAGGTGGAGGGACGTATAGGTTTTCTTCTAGTCGTAAGGTTACGCAACGTTGAGACTTGTTCTTTTAAGGGTTGTGAGACTTAGTGAAAACATCAAGGAACTAAACTGTTTAGTTCTTGTAATTGTTCTTCAGATTTCCATAGTGAAAGGTTCATCATCGTCAAGTGGAGTAGGCATTGCCGAACCACTATAAATCTCTGTGTTGTGGTTTGCTTCTTCTTTATTCTTCTGTGGTTGTTGTGTGTGCTTGCTTATACTCGTCTGTGTGTGCACCTGTGTGTGTCTAGAGCTAAACAGGACTGGTATTGATTGCTACAGGAAGAACTTGTTTTGATTACTATAACAAAGTGTCAAGAGATTTTAATATAGAGCTAAAGAAGTTGATTGACAAGATGAGAAAAGAACTCGATGGGATTCAGGTTGTGTTTTCAGATATTTACAAACCACTGATAAACATGATTCAAAATCCACACTTATACGGTGAGTTATATGCTTATACTACTTCTGTGACGGAATCATGCTCGTTCAGATATTCAATTTCTAGCTTGTTGCCTTTTTAAACTAGCATTATATTTACGCTTGAATAAATATGCAAAGACGCGATATGAATTTACATGTTTTGAGTGTCTTCTTCTTTTGCCAAATACAAAAATAGATGAAGAGAAGAGACTCAAAACCACTCAACCCAGAAAGATTCCATTCATTTATCCCAAAAAACCCCCCCCCCCCCCCAAAATGGTTACATCTGTTACCCCGAAAACTATTCTTCAGCTGTACGCATTCGCATTCGCATTCGCATTCGCATTAGAGCTACGCAAACAATAAAAGATTCATGTCAGACCTGGCGGGCTAAACAGAAAATGAAAATGATGCACAACTGTAATAGCATACCTCAAGGTAAACCCCCTTGACCAACTGGACAGCCATTTCGCGACGATATTGCATAAGTTCATTCTCCCTAATAAAAGTCTTAAAGTTTGCCTTTCCCCTGATCAGACCCTCGACAAACTTCAAAGCATATACACCACAGGAAACCCTGCAATATGAAAATGAAATATTTTTCAGGAATGTGAACACCCCAACTACCACAAATATAATGTTGAGTTGTTAAAAATGATATACTTACACATCAGGCTGTTCAATGCGAAGGTTTTTATCATAATACCGAACACTAAAAAACTTGCCTTTGAAGACTACATTTTCAAGATACCCGCGTATGGTTTTGTCCACTATATCATGCATATTTTGCGACTTGGGAGTCTCCTCTGGGGTCATGGAATCATATACCACTATATCTTCCTTTAGAACATCAATGCATACAGCGACCCAGTGGTTCCCAAGGTGTACAATACCATAAATTTTTTCAACTTCTTTCCATTTTTTACCTCCAATAGGATTATCCCCTTGCACATACTTATGTGCCGATCCGTGGCCTTCTTGTAACAACTGTATCTGTAGCCAACAACATGGAAGCATTTTAATACGCAGAAATTAGTCAGTATCCAATTTGAGCGTCTGTATGACAGATTATTGAAAATACCGTAAAGAAAGTGTCAAAGAATGTCCAACTCCCCCTATCCTTGTTAGCATCTCTCCACATTAGTCTCAACATCCCATTAATCACCTGCAAGACAACACAAGAGAGAAAGGGTGAGTCGGCAGAAAAACTGTTATAACCGTAGAGTTAAATTCCGGATTACGACTTACCTCATCACCCAAACACCCTCTCTATGAAAGTAGTTTTTCCATATAAATAACATCCACCTCGCACACCCAATCTGTGTTCTCGGCAATTCTATATCGGACAAACATTTATTTCAACAAGAGTGAGATTTTATTTCAAAATGACCAAGGAGGCACAAACAAATTACGGATATTCAGAGGGCTTCTCACCCTTTTTGCATATATCCATTTACTCGTGTGGTATCCTCTTTCCTAATCCCCCCACGATATCTAAAACCTACAAAATAATCAATCAACTCTTCTGTGGGGGGGTTTTAACTTCAGCCAACGACTTTATTTTTTTCCCACTCTGTGATTCAGTGGAACTCTCAATTTCCAAGATTACTGGAACATCCTTCTCAGCAGTTTTTCTCCTGGTGGTAGCTTTTTGTTGTATAAATGGTGGTTTATTGTACTTAGAAACAGTCCTCCTTCTTTTCTTACCAGCCTACATATTCCAGACAATAAAGATTAATTTTTAAAACCATTGGCAACTAATAGCTATGAAAGAACACTGATATGTACACATTTGGATGAC
>JAJJMA010151728.1:41544-52262 GCA_023529015.1 Papaver nudicaule
ACTTCTTAACTTCTGTCCGAACTCATGCATATATTAAGATTTAAAAATCATAAACACTAGACAAACCTCGATTTTATCCTCCTTACGGGGATTGTACAGGTTTTCAGTTTCCAGCAGACCAGCATCATCGATGTCATCTCCCCCCTGTGACGGTGGTGTTTTGCACAGTAGATGTTCATTGAGTAGATCAGTAGGACCATCTTTTAGAGCACCATCAAAACCGAGCTTCTGTAAAGGACCAAGATCAACCCAAACTTCTCCGCCTGTCTTAAGTCTACTGGAAGTTGACACTGTATCCTCCACAGAGTGACAACCAATAAATTGACTAGGACCAGTTGGAGGAGAAGAGCCATTTTTCATTCTATCGCCACATATCCCTTTTTTTAGATCAGCATCATCGTTGGTATTGGACTCTAGCGTTGTTGGTGTATTGAACACTAGTTTTCCATTGAGGAGATCAGTAGCACCATCAAACCTGAGCTTCTGCTCTATAGGACCAAGATCAACCGGTTCCTTCTCGAATTTCTTGATTCGACTGGAAGTTGACACTGCTTCCTCCCAGATTGACAATCAACGAATGGACATGATGGAGGAGAAATGCCATTTCTCACCCCATCGCTACATAGAATGTTTTTTAGTAGACCGATCATTTCAGACACTTTTTCAGTTAATGCAGATATAGGGCCAGCAACATTGAGCTTTACAGCTTGATTGACTGCCTCTCCAAATTCATTTTTCATTAGATAAGATGCTCGTTCTTCGGAGCATATCTTCTCCGGGGCCTTCTCTTTAGCTCCTACATGGGCTTCAGAAGCATGTGGACGCACAGATTCTTCAGCTACTTCCTCCTCATCTAATTGAGAGCCAAGACTAAACTCCTGCTCCAAATCATGGGCATTTTCTCTAATTAGCTCTTGCACAGAAACTTCTCTATTCAGGGGACCTGGAGCCACCCCAAGCAGCACAAGCATTTCAGAATGTTGCTTATGCCACATTATGTCTTCTTCGACTCTAGGACCCATGTTCACCTACATGAAGGGAACTTAATCAGAGGCAGAACCTAGTAAAGAGGGACAAACTCGTACGGGTTCCAATACCGATTTAATAGTATAAGATTGGACGTGTTTGCCACAGTGCAACAACTCCACAAGATATATCAGATACCCTTATCCTGATAATGTCAAATTGGTGTCCATGCCACTGAAATTTTCTTTTTTAACCGTACGAATGAAAACCTGCGCAAACCTGGGACTTACTCGTACCGGTTCCAATACATATTTTACTTTCCGGTGGGACCCTTTTCCTTTGCATCTCACAGTAATCATATGTGCCTTCCAAACATCGCATTCTCCCCTAACACCATACTTCAGAAGCAGTTCCGGGAATACTTGAAGGGCCCAAACCTACAACACAAACACAAAACATCACAACAACATATTCTTCGAACATTAGTTAGAGTTGTAACTTTTACAAAAACTCTTACCACCAAAACATGCGCCATTCCGTGAGGTTTGACATTAGGCTTTAGCGTTGGATGCTTTTCGGCAAAATTCGCATAGGCTTTGACAGTTTTCTCAACAAATATTTCGTACGCTCGCTCACCCCAAGGGATCTTGTTGAACTCTACAAGGTTGTCCACCAAATGCCATGTTTCCAGCTCTATACCAACGTTTGGCAAGTTTCCATATACAAAGCACTGCACAACCCACAGTAGCGCAGCCTTTGCCCTGTCCTCTGCATTCACTTTCACAGGATCTTTTGTGACTTCCCCTTCCTCCACGACCTCTTTTGTGACAGTATCGCCAAGAAGGAATTTCTTCACTCTCATCCCGGTTATCAAGTCGTCCTCTTTGGTGAAATGCTTGTCCATGAGTATGGATCTCTGATTAGGTGGGACAAACTCTCCCCCTGGTCTCATAATGCTAAGGCCTGATATTGCGGCAAACTCCCGCTTTCCAAAGCATATTTCCTAATCGAAAATTCTAAACCAAATTTCTCCGTCTTTTGTTTTTTCTGGTTCCGCTTTAATAAGCCTACTAAATAGGAAATTAAAAATTGGCGAGCACCAGTTCTGATCTTTTGGAATGTCCAGTAGATGGCTGAACACAGTTGATCGGAATAAGGCTGTCTCAGCTTCTGACAACTTACCACTTATCTCCCGCATTTGCAGAAAGCTGGAGTAGTTGCTTATGTGTCCGCATCCTTCACGGAAAGCTTCAGGGAATATATAACTCCTGAAAGACACACACAAAAAAAAAAAAACACACTAAGAGACAGAATCCAGCAGTCCGAAGAAAGTTTTAGTGGAGAGGAAGAAAGTTTTGGCTCTTCTTCTACACTCCAACATTAAATCTTTCTTCTAACTGCTTGAACCAGCCAACTCTAGGCAACAGGTATTTTTCTCGTAGACTACTTACTTGGAAAATAAAAAAAAACAGAGATAAACATGGTTACTCTCATTCTGATTCTCCATTGAAAAATGAAGTGATGCCCTAACCCTAAGAGAGAGAACCATGAGATTACTATATGTAACTAGGCCTGTCAATATCTGTCCGGTATCCGGAATCCGATTCCGGATATTCGACATCCTATAGGATTTTATCCGTTGTAACGGATAACGGATCGGATAACGGATATCTTATCGGATTTTTTTCCTTAACACTATCGGAATCGGATTTAGCCCCATCCGTTTCGTTAATATCCGATACCGATACCCCAGGGATGTACTAGTAATTTCCATCTCCCGGGGTATATTAGATATCGAAACCTTATCTATCCCTTTTTGTTTTTCTCCTCCGCTTCTTTTTCTCTTCTTCTTCTTCTCTTCTGCAGATCTAAAAATGGAGAGATCTGCATGATTTTGCTTGTAAAATCAGAGCTCATGATTCTAAACAAACTTAATAAATAATAAATCAAACAAACCCTCCTCTGTCTCTCTCTCTATCTATCCATTCTTCTTCTTCTTTATCAGGCAGAGGCAGTGATGATGAACAAAGAAAACAATCCAATGGGTTGTCAGATGAAATCATGAAAGGTTGAATCTTTCTCTCTTTCTTTCCATCAGGTCTTGGCAGGGCAACTAGGACGGTCTTTGTTGAACAGATATATCGATTTCTTCTTTTCAATTCCTGCAGCCAGACATGCAAGGAGAGGGAGATAGATTGGATTCATCCCTTCACATGTCTGATTTAAAGGCGAATTTTAGTTATTTTATTTGTATTCTTAAAATGGTTTTCCTCTTTGGTTTGTTTGGTGCTCATTTTCTTCTTCAATTCAGCTGCAGAAGATGACTGAAGATGAAATTGAATAATCTGAAGCTGCATTCGAGATTGAATGATGATTCAGGAACTTGGGTTATGCTCAATTGTTGTTGAATGGGTGTTTGAATGTGTGGTTTTTGAGGATGAGTTCGATCTGACTGCTGGTTCTGTGAGAAATTTTGGATTTGAGCTGTCAGATTTGTGTATCCGACGAAACAGAGAGGATGGTGTTGTGTTTGTGTGACTAACACGCTGATGTTGCTAAGCAACCGGATTTTAGCGGATAAATATCCGATATCCGATAGCTTAACGAATCGGTATCGATATTGGTTTTTCAGATCCTATAGGATATTATCGGATAACGGATATCCGATAGTCTTAACACTATCGGAATCGGATTTCCCAATATCCGACGGATATTTATCCGTTGACAGGCCTATATGTAACGGTTCTCTCTCCTAGTGTTAGGGCATCACTCTAACGGTTCTCTGTCCTTTCACACAGTGCACTTTCAGTGGTGAACACCATGTAGACAGTTCACCTCATTTGGTGAAGTCCATCTACATTGCACTTTTAAGTGGTAAACACCATGTTAAAAGTTCACATCAAGTGGTGAAGGTCCTTCACACAATGCACTTTAAGTGGTGAACTCAATTCATACAGTTCACTTTAAGAATGAAATGTTATAATTCTGATACAGATGGGGGTCAAACTACAAATGGGGCTGAAACTATTAGATGATGTTCATCTCTTTGTTTTTCTTCAGTTAAAGACTAGCGATAAATATCATCTAATAGGATATGATTACAGTTGTATGACTGCAGAATCCTAATATGGGGATATGAAAATGACTGCCAATCCTAATACCAAGTTGCTAAGATCATTTCCCTGCATAGTTTTGCACACCAACACTGCACGGAAACAAATTATCATTTTCCCTGACTAGACCAGAAAGACGTGAATGGAGAACCTCACCCTGGTTGTAATTCCTTAACCTCTCCATCTTGCTTTTCTTTTCCCTTCTTTTGCTTCTTGTTAGATTCGCTTCTGATAAAGAAGAAGAGCAAATCTCAGTCACGTCACATCAGAATACATATTGCTACCAGTAGAATAAACTTTAGTAGTAGATTTTATCACTTTGCGAAGCTGAAATCTCATGCTTACATATATATCAGGGCTGTTATACGCAGACTGTAATTTTTATTGCAAAATAGAGTGTTACGGGGAATTGTTGAAACATCAAGTACCACAAAAAACAGAACGTTAACCGATGTTTTAACATTTCCCTGTTTTTAGTAGGAAAATGAATCAACATGTGTTCGAATACCAGTGACAGAGTATCTAGAATTCTCCCTAATATCTCTTCTCACTGTCATTGACGTGACTCCGGAATAGATAGCATGGAACACATTTGTTGAGTGCACTTATGCAAGGAGAGTTTGGAAAACTTTATATCCTGTTATAGCTACTGAATTCATGAATATACATGTGTATGACTTCCTAACAAGGTTGTTTCAGGTAAATACTAATATCGTCTTCAGTAATGCGTTTGTACTTTGGCACATCTGGTAAATTATATACAGGGAACTGCCTTGTGCATTTAATACAGGGAGATTATATAAATTGAGAATCAAATTCCTAAAGTATTAACAAGGGAAAAAAACGATGTATAATGTCTGTAAGAAGATGTAAATTGAGAATCTCACCCTGCTGAATTTTGATCAACCTCCCCACCTATCTTTCTCCTTATTCCCATTCCCATTCCACCTTGCGTAATTCGCTTCACAAAAAAATGATGAAATAACAGGAGAACATTAAGTAATTGGAAACTGATTGTAGTATACCTACGCATTTATTCCTATCAAGAAAAACTGTTACACCCAGAGAAATCCCATAAAAACCCATGCATTTATACCCTTGCATTTATTCTGAATGTAGTATACCTAATTACCTGCATTTCCACCTATGCATTTATTCCTAGCAAGAAACCCTGGAAAACTCAAAATTACAAATAAATGCAAAGTACTATAACCACATTTCACTGCAACATATCATCACTCCATTCAAACCCCATTGTCCCCTTAGTAGTCCATAAACACTACCTGTTCACTCTACCAACAATGCAGAACATACTATGCATCAACTTTTAGAAACTATAAACTAACAAAATCAAAAGTTAATTTTCAGCATACAAAAACAAAAACCCCAATTATTATCATAGAGATAACAGCCAGAAGCTGAATTGCAACCAAAAACCATACTATTTACCTGCATAAATTAGTAACCCAAAATGAGTTTTTTTGACCTAGAAATTAACCAAATTGTCCCCTTAGTAGTCCATAAACTGTTCACTCTACCAACAAAGCAGAACATACTATGCATCAACTTGTAGAAAGTAGAAACTTACAAAATCAACAAACCCATTTTTCACTAAAACTGAAACTGCACAAGAATGTATCAGATCCATTTTTCAGCATACAAAAACAAAAACCCCAATTATTATTATCATAGAAATAACAGCCAGAAATTGAATTACAAAAACAATAACCCCAATTATACCATACTACTTTACCTGGATAGATTAGTAACCCAAAATGAGGGTTTTTGACCTAGAAATGAACCCAAATCCGAGTTCAATATGAACCCTAAATCAAGCATTAGTTATTTCAGAAATGAGTAATTCAGAAAACGAGTTAGGTTATGGTTTATGGTGGTGGAGCTAGGGAGATATTAAACCTAGATTGAAAGGGGAGCAAGAACCCTAGAATCGCCGCTGAAGGAACGGACCAAGAAGAGAGATTGAGCGATGATAAAAGAGGTGAAATGGTTAGATTGTTAGGCTTAAGGCGAGATGGTTAGGTTGGCTAGGTGATGGTGGCTAGTCACAATGGCTGGACAATCCAAGGAGTGTACATTTTGTCCACCCAAATGATGGCAGTCTAGTAAATAAGAAGCAATGTTAGTTGGTCGAGTTAAGTGGCCTGTTTTTGGAATGTGATTAACCTTTTTGTAATAATTATGCAAATAGGCATATATTCTGAAAATGTTACCTTATATTGGGATGCGATACACGCAACTGATAGGGGGTATGGCATAATTGCTGATAGTCTGATGAACACAAGTCTGCATGAGTTAATTTGAATCATCCGGACGTTATATTTGATTACTGATGTACGTATGTATTTAACCACAAGTGTGTAATAAATCCTGAAAATACAATAAGATTTTAGCATTCAACATTTTGGCTAACTGTTGTTGTCAATTACTTCAAGTTTTATTGTTTCAGAAAAAAAAAAATTACTTCAAGTTTAGGTGAGTTGTCAGTTCACTGATTTGGGTGTTTATCCCTCCTTAATCCTTCTCCAGTCATTTATAGTGTTCAACAACCATAGATATATATATACAACCATAGCTCGCGCGAGAAGTACCAAAGTCTAAGAGACGTGCTAAAATAGTAAAATGCCGTTTAGAAATTGATGATTTCAGCAACATCTGGTCTCGGCCATAAATAATCGAGCCACAGACCATATGACAAGTTCATCTACCTCGCACAATCTTAGTTTGTATTCACATTCGTTTTCTAATTTATACTTACTACGTATTACAGCTAGTAATCAGAACATAGATTCACGCAATAGACGTGTGCATAAAAGAAGCACGCATAAAATTAGCAAATTAAAACCACTGTTTTTGATAGTTGAAATAAACCAACATCAAACTGTTAATTTATTTTAACTGAAATTTAATACACACAAGAGCCATGATCATTAAATAAGAACTCAACTGCCTAACCAATCACTGAGACATCAAGAATCAATAATAAGATGTCAAACACCATAAAAGAACCCCACCCACCATTTTCAATCCCAACCAACTATTTATTCTCCTTCCAGCATTATTCTTCCCTGGTGGTGGACTTGATACTGCATTACTGTTTCCACTCTTTGGAGTTTCTGTAACAGAAATCAGAATATATAAAAAGAATCAATTTGACACTTGCAACATATCACCAGTTACGTTATACTGCATTTTAATGACCGCTAAATCACCCTACCGACAACCGGAAAAAATTACCATAGCCTGCTTAAGTCAAAAGGGCTACTTTGCCCAAACAGCTTATAGTAAAATTTATGCTCAAGATAGTGAACTTACCCTTGGATGCTGGTGCAGTAGTAGGAGTAGTAGTACCATTACCATTAGCAATGTTATTAAAATCTTCGAACACTTTGCCATCAGGCGAATTTGGAGACAGATGTAGTAGTGCTGAATTCATCATAACAAAACAGCCAAAATTAAAACCATATAATAGATCACAAATCAAAGGAATTTGAGCATTAAGGAGAGTGATAATTTTTAACTTACCGGGGCAATCAGCAATGTTAGAATTGGTTTTGCAAATGGTAGGAAGTCCTAGAGCAAGAGTAGCGTTGATCTTGAGACCAAGAGAAGGATCATTCCTGTCTTTGATCAGAACACAAAGACATTTCTTGCTAGTAGTAACAACTTGTTTAAGACCAGTACAACAATCTGGTGTTGGAGCTTTTGCTGTACCACCAACATAAGGTAAACAAGTTGCTAACCCAACTAATTGTGTGGCACACTCTTCTCTATCTTTATCTACATCTGATCTCACTAAACCCACACTCAAAACCATCAACAGCATACATTTTAACAACACCATACCAGTTGCCATTGAAACTAAATGATACTAAGAGCTAGAGAAAAGAGATCTGAAGGAAGATTTATAGAATTTAAAACAGTGAACACAGCTAGGCTATAGTAATGATGTTGGTGAGCTTTTTATGGTTGTAAGAAGAAAATGGGGTCAGTGGTGTGGTTGGACTAGTGGTGGAGTCCTTTGGCTTTACCACTTTAATTATTGTGTTGGTTGGGTTTCAATAAAATGGGTATGGAAGTCTTGTGAGTGAGGACTTTAGATTATGTACAACTCTGCTCATTTATGGAGTATATCCAAATCAAAAATGATTTGTCCACCACGGGTCGAGGACAACGGTTTTCCCACCTCTCACATTGAGGTGGGCCCCACTGAACCGTAAAAGCCCAACCCCCTACTTTCCTGGGGTGGCGGGTTGGTGGGGCCCACCTCAATGTGAGAGGTGGGAAAACCCGTTGTCCTCGACCCGTGGTGGACATATCAGCGCTGTATCCAAATTCATTCCCTACCAGCAAAATAATGACATGTGGTGGTGGTGAGCAAGATGTTGCAATTCATTTACTACAAATGGGAATGCAGATGGCTTTGGATGATGATTATGTCAGGCTTCAATTTTGAGCCCCATGATCTTATTACTGTGAGCTGGAGTGAAATACAGAATAGAGTAGAAAACTAGAAAGTTGAAAGAGTGTAGATAGGAAAGCTAGATGATGCACTTGTCTTTCCGCTTAGCTTCATTATGATGACACTTTTTGGGTGCTCTGCAAAGATAAGGTTCCTAATCCTATGTCATATTTTCGTTGTTGTTGTTGTTGTCCTACGTGCCCTAGACAACGCATGTTTTATTTGAATTCTAGTCGACCGAGCTCTGCTAGGCTTCCGACCAACTTTTTATAAGCTTTGTTCTTTTTGTAAATCTGATAACTAGTGAACCCAATTTACGATTTAAAAAAAAATTGAAAACAAAAATGCTCACCCCACCAGAAAAAAAGGCGGATTGTTCAGAAAACAACTCCAAAACACCTCACGCTCCTAAAAAACGAGAATGGAGAACGTTGTTAAAGGAGCATGGTAATTCCCACACAAATGCGAGGCTAATAGAAAAATGGTTGTGTGAGGAGGTGGTTTTGAAAATATTCAATTCAAATTTCAAAGAAAAAAAATTATTCAATTCAAGTCTCCCTAGGACATGGTTTTTTCCGCGGTCCACTAAAAACCACGTCCCAGATGATTTACGAAATCACCAACCAAGGAATTCAAGAAAATCCAGTAATATAAGTCAATGGTGTGATCTTATTATGGTCTTCAGGAAAGTCTAAATCAAGTAGAATGGGTTTAGGACTTGGTTTGCAAAATTCAATATCTTTCTGCACTTTAATTCTTTTCTTTCTTCTTTTTTCTTTTTTCCAGTGAGTCCACTCCTTGTTGTGGTCCTTCTTCCTTCTTCTTTAACTTGTACCTCTCTTCTTCTCTCAATCGTGATTCACTCCTGTTGTACCAAATACTGGCATATACCACATGATATGTGTATAAATGAGTTTACAGGTGGGAAATCTACCTTCAGAAAAAAGTTCATGTGTTTTCCTGCTAATTCTTAAAAGCCAGTTCGTACAAAAACTAGTAAGTAATATCAAGTCTTGCTGTTCGAAAAATGTCTAGATCTTTGATAAAACGCGTTATTCGACAGCCCTGTACTGTACAATTTTGGCACTTCTGTGTATTTCATTGTACGTAGCAGAATTGACAAATGAAAGTGTACCAAATTTGACATTTTCATACATGATTAAAGTATCAAACATTTTCGAACTACCACATTTCTCAAATAACACAGCAGTCTAGTAGGAACTCGAATCGAGACTGGAGACTCATTTTACAAATTCGAATTTTGGTTCCAACGTATTCGGTTTTGGTTCCCCAAACTTTGCTGCCAGCAAAATCAATGTCATGCAACCTGGTACTAGTGTGTAAGGTACCTAGCCACAACTGAGATTTACAATGGGGATGGAAAAGTTTGAAGATAAGCAATTAGCTTGGTAGTAGCAAACGATAGAGTTGAGACTGAAGCATGATAGCTATAACACAGAACTCTGAATATAATTGACTTCTGGGCCTAATTGGCTCTATGTTCTTACAAAATTTATGGATGAATGATGACAGACTGTAGTGTAGTTACCTATCAAACTTGCAGTATATGATATGAAAGTGATTGTATCACGAGAACACAACCACTACCACATAAACTGCTAAGAAGTAAAAACAAAAAATGACTCTCTCATACAGTTTTTGCTTCCACGTGCTTATTCGACTCCAATGTATAAGAACAAAGTAAGTTACTAAAGTATGCATCACATTCTCAGACTATAATTAGATCAAAGGACCAGCAGCAAATGCACATCGAAAATCCAGTGTACGCAGCTTAACAGTAACCATTAAGATAATGCAAAAAGGTTTACGCAATCCCAATTTAAAACCCACACAAATATAGTTAGAATGATTTCAGAAGCTCAGTGAAGATTACCAGTTAATAGTGTATCCAGGAGTCTCATCTTGGATGCAGCTTTGTCGTCAAATCAGGAGTTTCTGCCTCCTCAGTTTCAGCTGACTCCATTCTATTTATACCTTCTTCTCCTAATTCTTTTAATGACAACAAGGTGCTCTCGTGAGGGACTACTTGACTAAGTATACGAAAACCCACAAGCTTTATCGAGGTTAAAGCTACTGGGTCATATACACAGAGTGTAATAGCATATTTTACACCGTACACGTGGCGCAAGATTAAAGCC
>JAJJMA010151729.1:0-17820 GCA_023529015.1 Papaver nudicaule
TTCTAACCCTACTAATCCCCTGTATTCTATAGGATTTCCAGCGCAATTTAGGTGGTATTACATTGAACGCTCAACTAAAGCAAGAACTGGACAATCTGCGCCAAGCAAAAGCTAAGGTAGATCAAGACCATGCTTCCACGAAACACCTATTAGCTGAGGAAAAGAAGCAGAGCTATCGTCATTGGACCAACTACAATCAACAGAAGAGAAAAGTTGATGAACTCCAAGGTTAGTAATTATCTTCTATCTTGCATACACTGATTTTATATTTTGTTTCCCCTTTACCCAACGCCTAGTCTCTTTCCCTTATAAGGTCGCCGACAAAACCCTGATAACCGACTACAGCGAGCTGAAACTGAGATTGGTAAGTTGATTAGTGCTAACAACAAACAGCGTAATATGTTAATCAGTTTGGGTCGGGATATTAAGTGGTATCGCCAAGAGTTGCGTAATATCACTGATCTTAATGTTAAACTTGATCATCTGCTCAAAGTTTCTGAAGCGGATGTGGCATGGAAAAAAAGTGAGCTGGACAACGCCTCCCGCTTGGCAGAATTAGAACGTAAAGCCAAGGAACAGATGACTGTGGAGCATGTGAAGCTGTCTTCCCAACTAAAGGAAAAAGAAACCACCATTTCCCGCCTATCTTCTACCTTAGTTTGCCGTACCGCTGAGAGGGATTCCGCCAGAACTGAGATTCAACATCATAAGGATTTCGCTCAAATTCATGGGAATCGCGCTAGGGAGCTGAATGAAGAAAACATGATACTTAGACAGAAAATCAAACAAGCTGTTGGCCCCTGCTCTGATCAGGAAGTTCTTAGTAGACTTGATGAAATAAGTACCGCTAGAAAGGGTATCCAAGAATATGTTAGCGGTCTAGAAGGTAGCTTTTTAGGATTTCCCTTTTTCCATGTAATTTTGCAATTTGCCATTGCCTCAGTGCTAATGCTATACTTTTCCTTTCTTTTCAGAGAAGAACAAGCAATTGGAGTCCCAGCTAGAGGAGCAGACCACCATGTTGAAGGAACACAGCGGATGTACCGCCAAAATTGTTAATTTGGAAGGACAAGTAAAAGATCATCAATTGTGTGGGGATAAGTTGCGTGCACTCGAGACTGACAACATGCAATGTTCTGGTAAGATCACCAACTTGGAGAATGAAGTTAAAGCTCTCCAGGATTACAAGATGAAGTTTGAGGATGAAGCATCCAAGTCTGCTAAGCTTCAGCGTATGCATGATGGCCTTAAGTCTGAGCTGCGTCTCGCCAGGAAGTCGATTCGAAATCTAGAAGAGGAAAATGCCTCCGATGTTAGAATGGCTGGCTTTTATTCTGTTCAAATGTTCTTGGCAAAGTTTTGTCCTGATAATGATTTGGATATTCCAGAGGAGTATGCTCCTGGACGCGATCCACCTCCCATGGAAAATGTTCCTGATGCCGCTGATGATGAAGGTAACGCTGAAAATACTGTTGAGGTACGCAGCGGTTCAGAGGATGAAGGTGCTGAGGAAGAAGAAGAAGCTGGTGAAGAAGAAAACGCTGAAGATGATAGAGACTTGCAGCCACAAACTCATGATTCCCAGCACCATGGTGGCAAAGATGCTAATGTTGGCAATGAACAAGGTACTCCTGAATATCAGCGTGAAGACGCCAATGATCCAAAGCAAGAAAGGGGTGGAGCTTCCACTAATGCTGAAGAAAAAGACAAGGGTATTTCTACTAAGGATCCCAATATGGTTGTAGACAACCCTTGAAATCTCTCAGAGTGCAAGCCTTACTTAGTGTTCCATCTTTTAGCCTTCAAATGTAACTTGAATAGCTAGTTTAGCCTTCAAGCCTTACTTTAGCTTTCTTTGTTTTCAATCCTGAGATATGTTTATATCTCCACTTTTTTGTTTAAGAATTTTGATAGACCTTTGTCTGCCTGTTTGCAGTTTATTATATATATGACTTTCTTTGCTTGTTTTCGCCGGTATTATCGAATCCATTTTATTTTAGTGATGAACTGACAGCACTCATTCTGACCACATCGCACCCTTTTTCGCTATACATTGTTACTTGTGCCCGTCGGCGATCTATTATAAGTGGTAGGTTTGCCAAGAGGGTGGTTAGTGCCTCTCGGAGTCTTATATCTTTCTGCCAGCACTTACAGATCAACAAGTAACGCGTCAGGAATTTTAATGCACCAGTTAGCCAGAACTATCTTAGTCAGACATCTAAAATGTTTCAATATATACCGGCATACGACTTTCATGGCTCTTAGGGCAATTTATTTTGGCAATTTTGCCTCAGTGTATGGCTATCGAGCCTTGCAAAATTATTTGGGCAAATTTACCTCAGCGTATGGCTATGTAAGCCTTGTAGAAAATTTTGTTTGGCAAATTTGCCTCAGCGTATGGCTATGTAATCCTTGTAGAAGATTTTGTTTGGCAAATTTGCCTCAGCGTAGGGCTATGTAAGCCTTGTAGAAAATTTTGTTTGGCAGATTTGCCTCAGCATATGGCTATGTAAGCCTTGTAGAAAATTTTGTTTGGCAGATTTGCCTCAGCGTATGGCTATGTAAGCCTTGTAGAAAATTTTGTTTGGCAAATTTGCCTCAGCGTAGGGCTATGTAAGCCTTGTAGAAAATTTTGTTTGGCAGATTTGCCTCAGCATATGGCTATGTAAGCCTTGTAGAAAATTTTGTTTGGCAAATTTGCCTCAGCGTATTTGTCGCCGTATGTGAAATGTAATGACGCAATAATTTGTTAACGGGGTTCAGCGCATAAAGCAAACCTACATCCCCGGATCTTATTTACTGCAGATTACAAAAGCTAATAAGACCTCTTGGGTATTATGCCCGCCCAAGACTTCGGATTTTTACATATATCCTTATGGATAGAATCTTTTGATAAACTTAGCATTCCATGGATGCTCAAGCTCTTTTCCATGCTCATCAACTAACACATAAGCTCCACTACCCGCTATACGCTTGACGACATAAGGACCTTCCCAATTTGGTTCCAGCTTCTTACATCCTTTCTTCTTCTGATACGGCGGTATCTCTCTTAACACAAGGTCGCCAGGTTGGTAATCTCTTTTCACTACACGTTTGTTGTATTCCCTGGCTAGACGGCGGTGGTAATTCTCCATATGAGTCAAAGCAATAAGCCGCTGTTCTTCCAAGTCATCTAGTTTTGCCAAGATTAAGTCTGTATTAAGATTCTTCTCCCAAGCTTCGTGTTTTGTTGTTGGCAATATAACTTCTGATGGAAGCACTGCCTCAGCACCAAATGTGAGTAAGAATGGAGATGCTCCAGTAGCTTCTCTGATTGTAGTTCTGTAAGACCATAAGACGTTGTGAAGATGCTCACACCATGCCTTCTTGTGTCCTTCAACTCGCCTTTTTAACCCCATTCCTATTGTTTTGTTGGTAGCCTCTGCCTGCCCGTTGCTTTGAGGGTAGATAGGAGTGGACTTTCCTAGTTTGACGCCATATGTTGCCAATAGGTTTTCAATGTTTTCGCCGACCAATTCTTTCCCATTGTCAGTGCAAATTTCCGCTGGGACACCAAAACGACATAATATATTTTCCCATATGAATGTGAATACTTCTTTTCCTGTTCTTTGTCTGATTGCCTTAGCTTCACACCATTTTGTAAAATAATCTGTTGCCACAATAATGTATTTGCGCTGTCCCGACCCCGGTGTCAGCGGTCCAATGATGTCAATCCCCCACTTGGCAAAAGGCCAAGGGCTTAATACTGAATTCAACGAGACTGCTGGCGCTTTTATTTTGTTTGCATACAGCTGACAATTCCTACACCGCTTAGCATACTCAGCAGCATCACCATTCATCCAAGGCCAGTAGTAACCTTGCATCTTTACTTTTAAAGCCAGTGCTCTTTGTCCGCTGTGATTTCCGCAATCTCCTTCGTGAATTTCCTTCAACAACTTCTTTCCTTCATCTCTTGATACACATCGTAATAGTGGTCCAGCAAATGATCTTCTGTATAGGACGCCGTCTCTTAGCTCATAATTTCTTGACCTGCTGATAACCTTGTGCGCTAAAAGTTTGTTTCCAGGAGTGGTGAGATGCTCCAAGTAGTATCTTATTGGAACTCTCCAATCTGTTTCCGCTGACTCTTCAATATCTACCGCCAAAACCTCCTGCTGCCTTCTTCCTTCTATTGATGACATCTTTAATCTCTCAATAGCTATTGCCGGCACTTCTGGATCCGCCATCATTGAAGAGATAAATGCTAGCGCATCGGCATGTCTGTTGTCGTTTCTGCATATGTGCCTAAATTCAAGGCCAGTAATTTTGTTAGCGTATTCTCGTGCCACTTGTAAATATTGCTTCAGCGAGCTATCATGTGCTTCATATCTGCCTAAGATCTGTCGAATGACAAGCTGAGAATCACTAGTCAAACGAATGTTGCTGATGTCCATTTCGATTATGAGTCTCATGGCGTGTATCACCGCTTCATATTCTGCCTCATTGTTTGTAGCTGGGAACTCCAATCTGAATGAGTGGACTATCCTTGAACCTTTTGGAGAGATGAAAACTATGCCAATTCCTTTGCCTTCTTTATTAGCTGAGCCGTCGACATATACTTCCCACTGGTTTGGATCTCTTTTCAGCAAGTCTGGGACTCCTTCATCTGGATCTTCCTTCTCCATAAATGGAATATCTTCAGTTTCGTCTTCTTCTTCTCAACTATCCTTGCCTTTCGAGTTTCACGCATCTTTACGTCTACTTCGTTGCATGCTTTTGCTGTAGATGAGTCGCCAATGTATTCAGCTACTCCTTCTGGTGTTGGAAACCGCAACCGCTGATGATAAGTCGAAGGAACTCCCTTGATACTGTGCAACCATGGTCTGCCGAGAATTGCTGCATACGGCGAGTCTACCTCCACAACACAGAAAGTAGTATCCATAATCAACGTTTTGGTCGTAACAACCTTCATCTTCACTTCCCCTTTGGGTTTAGATGCTATCCCATTAAATCCATAAATACTGTATGACGAAGGAACTAATGCCTCTACTGGCTCTTCTTTAGAGTCCATAGCCTGATACGCTGAGTTGAAGAGAATATCAACAGAGCTTCCTGGATCAACCAATACTCTTGGAACTTTGAATTTTCCTATTTGAATGGTAAGAACCAACGGGTTCAAGTGACTTCTTTCTTCTGGTGATAGTTCTACCGCTGAAAAACTGACCGGCTTTTTCATCCATTCTAGCAGTGGACTGCTCTTGACAGCGACACTAAAGATCTCTTTTCCATTGCTATCCCTCTTATGAATTCTTGACATTACATTATTATGAAATTCATCTCTACTGATTGTCGAATGCACAATTGAGAAACAATTCAACTCTTTCAAATCACGCTGAACTTCTACTTCGAATACTTCAGGCTTTGGCTGCACTGCTTGGACTGGCTGCATCTCCAGTCGTGGCGCTGGGGGTAATTCTAAGAAATCTTGGAATCTTCCCATACGGATGAATCTATGAACTTCTCTTTGAACTCCCGTGCAGTTTTCAGTTGTGTGGCCGTGAAACTGATGATACTGGCAGTATTGGTTAGTGTTGGAAATAGGGTTCGCCGGATTGCCTCTGTTAAAAGGATAGCGAATTTCATTCCTTGATGCTGAACTCTCTATCTGTCCAAAAGCATCAGTATACGTGACACGTAATTTTGGTAGAGTGACGTCTTGAAAATCTGGGTATCCTGGCTTTCTATCGCCAAATCTTCGATTGTCGTTATTGAATCTTCTATCACCATTCCCCTGCCGCCGATTATCATATCCTCCTCTATTGTCGCCGTAATTTCTTCTATCGTTGTTAACATATCTTCCTCTATTGTCTTGATCATCTCTTCCTGCATAAGTGTCTCTTTTTCCTTGATTCCATTGTTGACTGCCATTCTGTTGATGTTGCTGTCTTTCTTGTGGCTGCTGATGTGGGACAACTGCCGTTGATGCCTTAGCTGCTTCTGCTTCCAATTTTTTGTATTCCCTTCTAATCCATTCCTTTCTTGTTTCTTCTTGCTCTTCCGGCGACAAATTGTTGATAGAATGGGCGTGCTTTGTGCTTTCTTTCTTCTGGCGGTCTTCCTCTTCTCGCATTTCTTCGTATACTAACCATTCATTCTGTCTTGCCCTTAACTCTCCTATATCTGCCACTGGAGTCCAATATAGGGACTGGAACATCTGATCCGTTGTCTCCATACCGCTGGTAAATGCTCCCATCTTTTCTTTGTCAGATACCGCTGAACCTACTTCACCACACAATTTTCTCCACCTCATGATGTAACTTCTACAGGTTTCTGAAGGTCTTTTCCTGTTGTTGAACAATTTCTCTGCCCCAGGGTCTTGTTTTGTATATAGTTTGCAATGAACTTCTCTTCTAACTGTGAGTATTTCGCAATTGACTTCTCTTCCAGACCACCGAACCAAGCTAAAGCTTCATCTTTAAGAGCAGCGGCAAACGACATGCACATAATTGGATCTGATCCAGTCCAAGCTGTTAAATCTCTTCTGTAGCTCTGCAAGTGTAATGTAGGATCCCCTGTACCGTCGAAAATTGATGTGAAAGTCGGCATACTAAACTTTCTGGATACATATCCATACATGATTTCATCCTTAAATGGTGTTTTTTTTGCTTCTGAAATTGCTTTCTTTAATCTATCATCTTTTGAGTGACCTGCGGCTTCTTCTATCTTTCTCTCCATACGGCGTAATCTTTTTGTGACATATTCTTGTATATCTTCAAACTTACCCGAGTCAGCGTAACTTTCTTCACCGTGATTAGATTTCCCTGTCTTCTTACTTCCTTCTTCTTTTTTCACTGTGGACGCCGCCACTTCTGGTCTTATAGATCTGCTTTTCTGAGTTTTGTGTACTGTATGAGTTGAGCGGCTTTTGCTTTTGCTACGAGTCTCCATTAATTGCTTATGCTGCTGTGCCAATTGCAAGTTACTCTGAAGAATAATATCCATCTGCCTTTGCATCTGCAACTGCATCTGAGCTTGATTTATGGTGCTTTGTTCAAAGAACTTCTTTAGCAATTCTTCAGTGACGCTGGTGGATCCTGCTTTTCCTTCTGACACTGTTATCGGCGCCGCTCTTGATGTTCCAACTGCTGCCACCATTCTGCTGCTACCTCCTATCTCTTTAGAAGTGTTGCCGGCTGGTATCGATGCTAGTCCGCCAATGTTGAAGTTACCGCTTACTACCCTTGATAATCCTTCTACTGCATGAGACGTGTCGCCGGGAATCGCTGATTCTTTGATTGTGCCGTCATCCACTGCTTTTCCTTTAACTTGTGCTAGGACCTCTTCTTCCTCATCCCCTTCTGGTATTCCATCCAAATGTGTTATATCTTGTATCGAAATAGGACCCAAAGCCTCTGTCTGCTGTTGAGGTACCGCTGACTGTGTTGCTGCTGTTTGCTGTGAAGGCACTGCTGACTGCATTGTTGCTGTCTGTTGTTCTGGTGTCGGCGCCATTGGCTGTTGTTGCTGTTTACTGTCTGTGGTACTGTTGACTGCTGTTGATGAATCACCTGCTGTGGTGTTGTTGACCGCTGATTTGCATTGCTACTTAAGAAAAAATCATGTGCAGAACCTAGCGGTGGTACCGCTGAACTTCTCAAGTTGTGTCGATTAGGAAGGGGAACAAACTCAGCGGGTGTGGGAGATTTCGAAGCTTTACTTGTTGACGCTGTACCTCCTTTCCGCTTAGTCGCCATGTTAGTATCCTGTGTAGAAAACAACAAAAGCACTTCCTGACAGTATTAAGCTAGCTTGACTGTTAGCAAATGCTAAATTCGTTAGTGGAGGCGGTTAAACAGTTTCTGACAAAGTAAGAAACAAACAAAATAGCACAGAACAGCAGCAACAACATTTGCAGAGCATGACCTAGCCTTGTCGGCAGTTGGAAGAAAAAACCCTAAATTTTGAAAACTCATTGAAACCCTAAAAAAAAAACACCAAAGTTTGATAACTATACTCATGTCAAAGATCAAAATCTGTACGGCGTTAATATTTTGCTGATGCATTTTCATAACATTTTAATCAAAAATAACATTATGACATGTAAAATACGAGTCGTCTGCTAAGAACCATGTTTAACATAATGATCTACCCTCATCCTAAATTTCTAATGACGTAAATGATCTTCTCGTGCAAGCAAAAGTTTCCTGAGATCTAAACAAGAGACTCTTACTACATGTTCAACACAACCGAGAAAGAAAAAAGGTTGAAAATCTAACACCTTGTGCTGAACAGACTCTTAAACCAACATCTTTAAGTTAAGAAGAAGATATCATGTCATGCCTCTACAAGTGAGAAAGACCATCAATAAGTACAACTATGAACACGCTAATAACACCTTACACACCTTAATGGGAAGGTTTTCCATGGTTTTGCAAAAATTTAATAGCAACGACCTCTTCACAGACCTCTATAAGAGGAAAACTCTAACAAACTTACAAACATATGTATGGTTAAAAACCACCAGCAGCATAAGTGCTGTTAAAACACCACTGAGCATGTTAGAATCATTCAACACTTCCTAATACAAGAGCCTTTTAAGATTCAGCCTCCTTGAACAACAATAAGCATACTTATGACTTCTCTAAATGGAAAGTTTGAACAACTATCAAATACAGCAGCATAACTAATGCTTAAAAACTTTATTACCACACAAAATAGCTTAAGTTTCATGAAATCAAGAAGAAAATTTTTGAAAAATCACAGGTTCAGACCTCTTCTAGCGCCAAAATGTAGTTGGTAAAATCCCCATAGTGAAGATTTTACCAATACACCCCTAATCAAGACCAAATATATAATATAACCTACATACTTAGGATAAATCCATCCATGCATAGATCAACACTCAAACATAAACAGAAGACAACACTAAATATAAAGTCATCAGTAAAGCATAGCAGATAACAAAGATTAAAACCCTCAAACATATGTTTTCATTACTAGAATCCTTGCATCTCACCTTGCTAAGGATGAACACTCTATAGATAATCACAAGATCTTACTAGCAGTTTGGGCTATGGAGAGTTAGAAGATATCTTCCTCTCGATAAACCAAATCCCAGCAATCACTTTTCCAACCCCTTTCCACTGAGGGCGTACACTGCCTTATATAGGCATTACAATTAATGGAATACAGCTAATAAGTACAAACTATTCTGACACAATTTGTCCTGATCCTCACCGCCTTACCGCTGAGTCTCTTCATCGTCTCAGCGCCTTCTCTTTACAACTTCAGCGCCTTTCCCATATGTGGGATAAGATCGATGACTCAGATTCCACTGAGTCAATCTTTCAACTCTGCCTATCTGATCGTTCTACCCAGCATTAAATGCTCAACTAACTTATTCAGCTTTTGTCTGGGCTTTACCGCTGATACATTTTTGAGCTATACCGCTATTCCAAATACTTTCTCAGCGTCCTTTAGTTATAAGTGATTACCGCTGATGGAGCCGCTGTCACTATAATTCCTCTCTTATAGATGCCCTTCTTAACATAAATCTTTCCTCAATTTCTTTCTAATTGGCGTATGGCATTTTCTGCACCTACACCCCCAAAATAGCCAGGTTAAACAGGTCAATGTAATACAAATAACAACTAAATTATAAGTAGTACCACATTGTTTGTTAAGCAAACTATTATCTCAGAGTTATTGAAATCAAGAACTTTTGGTTTAATAAGTCGAACTTGGTCTGTGATGGAAAGGCTAAACGACTAAGCTCCCCTTTACCATAGATAAAGGTGATCCAACACCAGGACTATAAAACAAAGGAGTTGAAAGTTTCCTAGGCTGGCTACATAAATGGCAACTTTAAGAAGAAATCTGACAAATTACTCCATGCTCTAAACAAGAAATCAGTGATGTTTTCAATCAAGAATTGACATCACTCAGTTTATATTTATACTCATAGAGGTGAAATCCTCTCAGTAAAGAATCCATCAAAAGGAAGTTTCCTATCTGTCTAACTTTTCCATACCTCCAAGAAAGAAGTAAGAATGACAAGAAGATATTACAAATATGAAGTAACCTTGGCAATTTGGCTTAGTTCACATGACTAAACTGCTGACATACCATTTTCTCCCTGAACTCTTCGCTAACTTTGAGTTTGATCACATTAAAAGCACATGTCGAGTGCACGTGCGTTGCACGTCAGCAAACATTGATTTTTTTATTGTATTTTTCAATTTCACAAAACTATGACACGCTACAACTAAATGCAATATCACAAAACCTCAAACAAATATTTCCTTTTCATTCAGCGGTATCATCAAATGTAAGTCAACATAAGCCCTGCAAAATAATGAAACCTCATGTTAGGCAATGATATTCTCCATCTTCTACAGAGGATTCTCCAATTTACCTACAATAGAGAAAAGCTAATTGCTTATGCTAATTGGGTTTGTATTGAGACAATAGAGAAACTTAAAGTACATAGAGTAAGACAATCTAAAAGAAGGCCCATGTAAGAACAGTAACATGTTCTCAGCGAACTCAACTCCACAAAAACAAATGAGAGATCTACGTAAAGTAACCAATCTGTACTGTACAATGTTGTCTCGATTACCTCCTATCAATTTTCGTAATAATTATTTTACAATCTCAAATTGCTGCTCTCATGTTCAACCAAACAAGTGTCCTTGTTCAACTTAAGTCTCGAAAAACAAAGGTCATTAGGCCATTTTCATCAGATCTAAATTGCAAACGGTTTTAGTTTTAACACAAATATTAGCTTTGCAGCATGCAGATTTGTTATTACATCTGTAACACAACATATGGGAATAATATACAGACAATAGAGGCGAAAAGATGTTATAGTAAGATGGGCTATTTGTCCCTTAATTAACAAATCTCTAGGCGCAAAATAGAATTGCTTCTGGCATGGCCTTACAATCCGTAATCCACCGAGACTGATCCAGTAATCCTAATTTGGCAAAATATGAAAAACCATTGTACACATAAAAACGATAGTCCTGTTTATAATTGATAATCTCAGTTGTAAATGAGAATAAATCAATCCGATAATAGTGATTCCAAATTCTACTTGATGTCAGTTTTAAATTCTATGTAGTTTTGTTTGCCTAAAGCGAATCTGAATGGAGGATAAATATAATATTGTTAAGAAAGTACCTCATATTTTACCTAGTTTTTTTTTTTGAGGTTATGGTGATTTAATGGAGACTGTGGTCTTTCAAAAATCGTCATAATTTTTGCTTAGCAACTGTGATGACTTATTAAAATCGTCACGGTTATTGATTTTTAGTGTGACGATTTTGGAGGACCATAGTCCCTGTTAAATCACATAGCCCCAAAAAAAAAATTAGGATATTTTAGGGGTTCATATTTTCCTTTGTGGCTTTATTTCGAGTACGCGCTCTCATTCTAGCAGCCTCTCCTCTTCCGTTGTCCATTTTAATTTGTAGGTCGTTGACCCGTTTGTCAACTTACCGATTGTTAAAGTTTGTCGGTTAGAATACATGTTTGCACCCAGTAAAAATGTTGGATACCCGATTTGTTTCTTCACATAAAACTAAAGAGAAAAAACCCAGAGAGATTGATTTCGAGGTCAATGAGATTGATGGTGAGGGTACAGTTTTGTGCTTACTTTTTGTTGGTTGGTTGGATTTACTGTGAAAAGGAAGAAGAATCGAAGAGTTTTTGCCATCTAAAATTCGAACAAGTAAAGTTATAAGATGAAGAAGAAGAAGAAGAATCGAAGCTATGGCCGTTGAAAATCAGTAAGTTATGGTCAATCTCCATTTTCATTTGGTTTTGAAACTTAGATTTAAAATCCAATTCTAGGGTTTGTTACAATCATGTTATTATGTTCTATAACTTTTTCTGGATTTAGTGTTAACATGTTTGGGTCATTATCAAGAAGAAAAATGCGAATCTTAGAGTTAATGAAGTAAATTAGGGATTATAATTTTTAATTTTAGGGTTTTTTGATCTGGGAATTTTTGCAGCATTATTACAAGTCTAGTGATATTACTGATTAAGAAGCAGAGAATGACAGTTTGACCAAATCTGTTACTGACTGACTGGTCAACGACAAAATTGGACAAACTGAGGACCCCAAAACCCTCCACCATACCAAAATTTAGGACACAGACGCTAAATAACTCATAAATTTAGGACACAAACGCTAAATAACTCATAAATTTAGGACCTACACGCTAAATAGCTCATGCAAATATATATCCCTTGCTAGTCTTAGTACTGGCCTTTACAAATCATGCTAGCTTGACATAGAACGTCAGGGTTTCGTCATGGAGACCAATGTCCAAATTTTCTCCACATTTGAGAACCATATTTTAATAATCTTGGCGATTTGGTTAGTTCACATGGATAGATTGTCGACATACCAGTTTCGCCTTGACCTCTTCATTAACTTTGATCATTAAAAGCGTAAAATCGTTATTGTCAATTTGTGGCGGTCAACTATATCCACTTTTATTGGCTGCATTATGGTCCTCTGGGGTTGCGGTCAACTAGAATTAGCTTTGGTATTTTCTCAATCTGTCAAGGTGACTAGATTTAGTATTCTTTGTCCTCGATGCAGACAACTACAGTTGTGTGCTTGTCGAGGGAATCTTCGGCAGTTTTTCCTAGTTTCTTTCCTCTGGAAAACATTCTTCTGGATGTTGATTTTTTCTTTTCTTATTTCGTAACATTTGTTATGAATTATAAGATCATTAAAGATTTATCTGGATGGAATTACTTTCAAAAATAGTGTTTAATCTTGTTAGTAATACTGCCAAATAAAACTGATGGTACTGTAGACCTAAAAGAGGAACTCGGTTCTGATTGATAGAGTTGAGAGTAGAATCTAACAATGGTCACATAGCGGAGTGGATATCGCATTAGACTCCGAATCTAAAGGTCGTGGGTTCGAATCCCACTGTGATCAATTTCCTTTTTCTTACAAAGACTGAAGATCCTCAATTCAATGCCTACGTAAGATCAAGATAAGGAAAGATTTTTACTAGGATAAACTTTTTGTTTTTTTGATTGGAAGGTAACATGCGTGTAAAATTACTCCTGCCCGTGGTGTGATCCAGCAACCTTTATTGTTTTTGATTGGAAGTTAGTGAGATTTTTACTAGGATAAATTTTTTGCCGCATTCACATCATGTGCAGTGTAGTTGACTAATTGTATTGAAACATCGTTGCTTTTCTGTATCTCACACCTAAACAATGTACCCGATCGAATGGGAAGGTTTCCTAATTTTGAGTCTTTGATTGATGGTTTTACACCCCAAGGCAGTAACGGAATATTTATTTATTGCATTATCAGTGCCCTTTAGACAGACAGTAGTACTAGATTAGAAATTAGAATGGAAGTAGACATAAGGTCTCCGAGTGTATTACCTACCACAAAGAGGATCTGTCTCCAACAGACTCTTTAATTCGGCTTGTTACACACTTTTATAACTCGGTGCTGGCAACCCTGAACTGTAAGTCTGTAACCAGGAAGTAAGTAATTCGATTGATGATTAGTGACACATGTAGTTTCATACCTTATGAGGTGGCAAAGTACCAACATGTACGCCCAATCGATAAAGAACAGAAAACGTTTAGGTGGGGGTTATGACATCCGAAAATGATGGAATGCAAGGTAAGTAATCGCTACTTGCTCGCCTTCCATCCAGTCTATGATGATGTGGCATTAAATCCAACACTGATAGTATGTGCTCAGAAAGTATCTGATGAGATGCCTGATAGAAATGAAGTTACTTGGAGTTGCATCATGTCTGGATATAACAAACACAAAATGTCTTATCAGGCATGTTTGCTATTCCATTCTATGCTTTGTTCCAGAATATCATCTTCTCGTTATGCATTTGGTGTTGTTCTTCGCGCTTGCCAAGATTCTGGAGCAGATGGACTTAAACTTGGAATGCTGTAGTTTGTAATGTGCTGGTGACGATGTATGGGTTTTGTAGTTTGGATTCAGTGGTAAATGCTCGTCTTGTGTTTGATGAGATGCCAATGGAAATCTCAATATCCTGCAATTCTTTTATTTCAGTTTATCCACGTGTTAGAGATGTTTTATCAGCTTTTGAGTTTTGTATAGCAATGCAAAGGGAGGATTATGGATTTAAATCTTTTTAACCAAGTGAGTATACACTTGGAAGTTTGATAACTGCTACTTACTCGTCTTTCAGTGTTTTGGTCTATCCCTGCTCGAGCAGATACTCAGTCAGATCCTTAAAATCTGGATTCTTCAGT
Source organism: Papaver nudicaule (assembly GCA_023529015.1). Lineage (NCBI taxonomy): Eukaryota > Viridiplantae > Streptophyta > Magnoliopsida > Ranunculales > Papaveraceae > Papaver > Papaver nudicaule. Next base: position 14,263 of record JAJJMA010151729.1, read on the forward strand.
GATTTGTATGTTGGTAGTGCTTTGGTTAGTTGATTTATGAGGTGTGGATTACTTGATGATGCTAAGAGGGTTTTTCAGCAAATGAGTGAGAGAAACGCTGTGTCCGTGAATGGATTGATGGTTGGATTGGTGAAACACAAAAGAGGGGAGGATGCTTCAGAAGTTTTCAGTGAGACCTGGGATCTGGTTGGCAGAAATTGTGATTCATTTTGATTTTTTCAAGTGCTTGTGCTGAGTTTGTGTTGTCAGGTGAAGAAAGGGTGGAGATGTTCATGGATATGTACTCAGAAATGGTCTTATTGATTCAGAGGTTGCAATTCCCCAAATGGACTGGTTAACATGTATGCAAAGTGTGGTTTCATTGATGATGCTTGCAAAGTTTTTAAGCTCATGGGTGTTAAAGATGAGGTCTCGTGGAACTCCATAATAACTGGATTTGATCAAAATGGAAGCAATGACAAGTTTTTGTAGAATGAGAACTGGATTTTGCCATTAAAGTTCAGTACTCTAAGTTCATGTGCAAGCTTGAGGTGCATCCACCTGGGAGTACAGCTACATTGTGAAGGGATCAAGCTGGGTCTTAATTTAGATGTTTCTGTTTCAAATGCACTCCTTGCACTGTATGCAGAATCTGGAAATCTAACCGAATGCCGAAAGCTTTTTGCTTTGATGCCGGAATCAGACAAGGTTTCATGGAATACTAATACTGGGCATTAGCAGATTCAGAGTTGCATTTAGAAGTAGTTGAGCAGCTGTTTCATCGCTCTCGATTTTGTAGTTGAACCAGCAGGTTCACTCCGTAGTGCCAAAATATTGTGTTGCAAGTGACGTTGTTGTTGAGAAAGCACTTATATCTTGCTACGGGAAGTGCAGACAAATGGGTGATTGTGAAAACATCTTTACAAAAATGTCTGACAGGAGGGATGAAGTATCATGGAACTCTATGATTGCTCGATTTTAATCTGGTCAATGATGCAAAAGGGTCAGAGGTTGATTGTTTCACCTTTGCGGCTTTACCACAGTTCTCAGTGCATGTGACTCTGTTGCAGCATTAGGACGGGGGATGGAAATCCATGCTCCTGGAATAAAGATTTATTTGCATCTGATATTGTGGTGGGAAGTGCACTTGTTGACATGAACTCTGAAAGTGGAAGAGTAGATTATGTTCTAAGGTCTTTCATTTGCTGCCTCTGAAACAAAAGTTCTCTTGGAATTCAATGATATCAGGTTTTGCACGGAACGGGGTTGGTGATAAAGCACTAGAGCTGTTTATGGAGATGCGCCGGGTTGGTCCCAAACCGGATCATGTCACCTTTGTTGGTATCTTATCAGCTTGAGCATTTTAAATCTATAAAAAACGAGTACGGGTTGGTTCCTGGAATGGAGCATTTTCATTTTTCATGCATGGTGGTGGTGGATCTCCTTGGAAAGCATTTGGTGCAATCTTGGATCCTGTTGCAGATAAGGTAGGCGTTTTCCTCATTATCTGCACAAGGAGTGTTTTGTTTTGTTAAACAATATTATTTTCTCAAAAAACAGTTGTTTTTTTTTTTGAAGCATTTTAGAAAAAATAACAAGTTAAGGAATGTTTGGATCCTACATTCTGTCACCAAACCATGTGATCCTCGCTATTTGAATAGATAATTTTTTTTTATTTTTTTTAACCTAGTCTTATGGTCGTTGAGGATTGTGGATGCATCAACAGTGATGTCTTATCTCTTATTCCAAATTCCAATTCCACAGTTCATTTGACTGGTTGAGTTTTCCATCAACATTCAACAAATGTACAACTGGTGCAAGGAGGGACTGGTGAAAATTGTTGTACGAAAATATAAATATTTCTGTTAACATCATCATATTTCAAAGACTTTATGACAGTGAAATGATACATTATCAGCAGTCGACACGCCTGCACATACATCCCTATAAAGACAGGGAAGAAGCCGGCAGGGTGGACGGCAATATTTTGCTTGTTGAAAGTTTGAAGTTTGTTTTCAAGAAACTCGATTTTCATAATCATGGAGAGACAAATCAATGAAGCAGCAATGGAAGGTAATACACACACTTTACTCGAGTTAATTCAACAAGACCCCCTCATTCTTGATAGAGTCATGGTAATGGGTTCACTGCAAGAAAACCCTCTACATATTTCAGCTATGTTAGGCCATGCTGATTTTACAAGAGAGTTGTTGAATCGAAAGCCTGAGTTAACAGGCGAACTGAATTCGCAAGGTTTTACGCCTCTTCACTTGGCATCGGCGAAAGGGCACATCGAGATAGTGAAAGATATTCTAAGGATCGACAAGGACAGTACTGGTTCTTGTTTCATGCATGATCGCGAGGGGAACATACCATTACATTTAGCAGTGATTAAAGGTCATATTGAGATTGTTAAGCTGTTCGTTAATGCTAAACCAGAGTTGACTGGGTCACTAACAAGTCATGGAGAAACAGTATTACATCTGTGTGTGAAATTTAATCAGTTTGAAGCTTTTAAGATTCTTGAGGATGAGGAGCTTCTAAAGAGTAAAGACTATGAAGGAAATACAGTATTACATCTTGCTGTTGCTAGGAGGCATGTCCAGGTACATATGTTACGAATAGTGTTGCTTACTTTCTTAATCCTTTTCGCTGTTTTCGTTTGAACCATGAACCCTTTATTAAAGCATCCAGTACAGACTTTGGCACCCTTTTTCTTAAACTTGATTAAACTCACTGGAATGGTACCAAATTTGAGCACCTGCATGACGCTTGATAAATACTTGAATGCTAAAATGTATTCCTAAAAGTCATTTCTACTTGCATTTACAGATGATGAAGTATTTGTTAGAGAGTAATAAAGCTGAGGTAAACTCCCTAAATGCAAATGGTTTCACAGCTTTAGATGTCTTGCTACAATGTCCAGCTCAATCAGGAGACCTGCTGATAGGTGAGATTCTACGTAGCTTCGGAGCTACAAGATCATCCAGCAATACCTTGCTGCAGCCCTCCACAACGACTGCACCCTCACAGCACCAAATTGAACCCGCTGCAGCCGGCTCACAAACGAACCTTAGCAGATCACTGAAAGAAAAGAAAAGAATTAAGAGAATTAGTAGGGGAGAAGAAGATGACGATGATGATGGTGTTGAAAACAACCGTGACTTAAGACGAGACGCAAACTCATTGATGGTGGTGGCTGTACTAATAGCCACCATGACATTTGAAGCTGGATTAAACCCACCTGGTGGAGATTGTGCTAAGCTCATCAGCAGTACTGCTAGTTCTAATTGCACAACAACTAATTCATTCTTCAATCGGAATACAACTTTTGAAGCTCAGATCTTTAACGGAACCGGGGTAGGTAATTTTATGAAATTGCCGGGCTTCAGCTATTACGTTTTTGAGTTGGTCGATACCATAGGATTTTTATCGTCGTTGAGTGTTATAGTTTTGATTATATGTGGATTTCCCTTCAAGCAAAGTTGTCTCAAGTGGACTTTAATGGTTGTTATGATGATAGCAATAGCATCAGTGGCTTTGTTATTCATGTTCTGGATGTACGCAACGAACCCCAAC
>JAJJMA010151730.1:0-11753 GCA_023529015.1 Papaver nudicaule
CACAGTTGACTCATCTAATTGCTCATACAATCTCTACTGCCATGAATCAATACCAAGCTAACAATCAACCGGAAAATGGGCCTGTTTTGGAAGGAGAAGAGGACAGATACCGAAAGGTTCAGTTTCAATTTAAGAAGATGAACTCGAAGGAGTTCTCTGGGAAGTATGATGACCCAACGATAGCCCATGAGTGAAAGGATGAGATGATCAAGATTTTTAGAGCTACCCAACATGCTTGTACTGAAGTATTCAAGCATAGACTTTCCACTTTTCATATGACAGGGGATGCTCACACCCGATGGATTTCAGCTTCGCGTGGTATGGATTATACCACCCTGACATGGACAGCTTTTCTGATCATGTTTGATAACAAGTACTTCCCTCAGAATGTTCGGAATGTGAAAAGCGGGAGTTCCTTTCTTTGGTGCAAGGTGATTTATCTGTAATTGAGTATGAGATTCCATACTCAAGGTCGACAATGGATGTTCCCCACTTGGTAGATACAAAAGAGAAGAACAAACGTAGGTTAGTATATGGATTGAAAAAGTGTGTACCGAAAGTTTATTATTGGGAATCCAATGATAAACACTTTTGCTGCTGCAGTTGAGTGTGCCAGAGAATTAGAGCAGGATTACTTGTCTTACAAGAATGAAGAAAATCGTAGAAAAGAGAGTAAGGCATCTAAGAATCAACAGTTACAGAATGACCCTCAACAGACAGGTCAGGCAAGTAATAAACAAATGGGAAATTGGAACAAGGCCAATGATGGAGCAATGGCGCAAACTGGGAATGAAGTTATTGCTGCAAGACCAATCAACTTTATGGGGTATTGTTACAACTATCGCGACAAGGGGCATAAGGCATCAGAATTTCCTAAAGAGAAGACATAACCTTGAGACTAATGTGAGAAACCAAACACTGGGGTTGGGAATCATAATGCACAACCTCGTGGTACAGAATGGCACGGAAGAAAATGCAGGAATTAAAATCTCAGACTGATCAGCTTTTGAGACAAGGATTTATTCAACGTAGTTCTTCACCTTGGGGTGCTCCTGTTTTGTTCGTGAAGAAGAAAGACAATTCTTTGCGTCTGCGTGTTGATCGTGAGCTAAATATGATCACATTAAGGAACAAGTATCCTTTACCAAGGATTAATGATTTTTTTGATCAACTAAAGGGAGCTAAGTGGTTTTTGAAGATCGATTTGCGATCAGGTTATCATCAGGTTCGTGTTAGAGAAGCAAATATTTCGAAGACTGCTTTCTTAACGCGTTGTGGTTCTTATGAGATTGTGGTGATGCCATTTGGACTTAAAAATGCACCATCGGTGTTTATGGAATTGATGAATCGAGTGTTTAGATATTTTCTTGATCGATTTGTTATTGTTTTTATTGATGACATATTGGTTTACTCTAAGACTCGAGAGGAGCATGAGGAACACTTGAGCATAGTGTTGCAGACCTTGAGAGATAATCAGTTGTTTGCAAAGTTTTTTTAAATGTGAGTTTTGGTAGCAACTAGTTAAGTTTTAAGGGCATGTGATATCTGAATCTGGAGTTTCTGTTGACCCTTCCAAGATTGAGGCAGTATTGAGTTGGAAACAACCCACGACGGTTTCGGAGATTCGAAGTTTTCTTGGTTTAGCTGGATATTATCGTCGTTTTATTAAGGACTTATCTAAGATTTCAGGGCCACTTACTAGACTAACTAAGAAAGGAGTACCGTTTGTTTGGGATTCCAAGTGTGAAGATTCGTTCCAGAAGCTTAAGACTAAGCTTACTTCAGCACCAGTGTTGACCTTACCTGAGGAAGGGAAATAATTTGTAATATACTCTGATGCTTCACTTTTTGTGTTGGGATGTGTTTTCATGCAGGAAGGTAAAGTTATTGCTTATGCATCTAGACAATTGCGTCCACATGAGAAAAATTATCCGACCCATGACTTGGAGTTACCTGCAGTAGTTTTTGCCTTGAAGTTGTTGCGTCATTACTTGTATGGCGAGAAATTTCAGATGTTCACTGATCACAAAAGTCTCAAGTATCTATTCTCCCAGAAAGAGTTGAACATGAAACAAAGTTGATGATTAGAGATCATCAAGGATTACACTTTACGCTTACAATATCATCGCGGTAAGGCAAACGTCGTGGTAGATGCCTTGAGCCGAAAACCTAGAGATTTAGTCGCTGTTATGATTGTAGAAGAGTGGAAGATGCTAGAGACAGTTTCAGAGTTTGATTTAAGCATTGGTAATTCCTCAACTTCTTAGGCATTTTTGAGTAATATTGTGGTGCATCCTACACTTATTAGCCGCATCATAGAGGCACAAGCCAAGGATGAATGGTGTAATGCACAACTTGGAACCAAAGAGTTAAGTGAAGATTTTGATGTTGGTATGGATGGTGTACTACACTTCGAGGTCGTTTATGTGTACCCGTTGATAACGGATTGAGACGTGAGGTGTTAGATTGAGATCATGTAGTCGATATACTATTCACCCAGGTAGTACAAAAATGTACAAGAATTTGCGAAGACAGTTTTGGTAGATCGGTATGGAGCGGGATATTGCGGAGTATGTTTTTAAGTGTCGAACATGTCAGCAAATTAAGATTGAACACCAAAAACCAGCTGGAGAGTTAGAACCACTTCCGATACCACAATGAAAATGGGAAAACATCTTTATGGATTTTATAGTTGGTTTACTGAGAACTCTTAAAGGATATGACTCTACTTGGGTAATAGTGGATCAGTTACTAAGTCAGCACACTTCTTACAAGTGGAGAATGACTACATTACAGAGAGGCTAAACGAGCTTTATGTAGAGAAGATCGTGGTGTTACATGGAGTTCCAATCTCCGTTGTTTCTGATAGGGGTGCTCAGTTTACTTTCATATTCTTGAGAGGATTCCAGAAAGCTATGGGTTAGGTATTGGATCTTAGTACTTCATTTCATCCTCATACCGACGGCCATACAGAGAGAATTAATCAGATACTAGAAGATATGTTTCGAGCTTGTGTTTTAGATTTCCAAGGTAGTTGGGATAAGTACCTGTCGTGGCTGAATTTGCTTACAACAACAGTTATCAGTCGAGTATCGAAATGGCTTCATTTGAGGCCCTGTATGGAAGACCTTGTCGATTTCCGGTGTGTTGGGAAGAAGTGGGATAAAAGAGATTTTTAGGACCTGACTTGGTTTGGCAAAGTACGGAGAAAATCCTTGTGGTTAAGAATTGTCTTCGTAAGGCTCAAAGTATACATAAGAGTTATGTGATAGGAAACGTTGACCATTACATCTTGAAGTTGGAGACGAGGTGTTACTCAAGGTGTCTCCTATGAAAGGTGTAATGAGGTTCGGGAAAAAGGGAAAGCTAGCTCCAAGATTCATTGGACCATTTCCGATAATTAACACCAAAATTATCCTGAGTACACAAGGTATTTCATGAGTCAATGTTGCGTAGACACTTAAGAGATGATGAACGAGCTCAACAAGCAGACCTTAATGAGTTGGTTGTGCATCCAGATGCTACCTATGAAGATAAACCGATACGTATTGTAGAACGACAAGTAAGAAAACTTCGGTTTCGAGAAATACCATTTGTTAAGGTGCAATGGAATCCCTAGGATGAACGGGAGGCTTCTTGGGAACGTGAGGATGTCATTCGTCGTTCTCATCCCCATCTCTTTCATAACAAGGTAATCTTTTGAGTTCGGGGGCGAACTGCTTTCTAATAGGGAAGACTGTAATACCCGGCTCTTTCACATACATGTATAATTTTGGGCTCAAAGATACCTAGTGGGCTTGGATACCTTTATTAGCATGGCCCTAGATGATTAGGAAAATTATAAATAAAATATGCTTTTTGACCCATTCCTTGGAGTCCCTGATCGTGTGGGAAGTAGGATATATATATGTTATTAACTAAGCAAACAAAAGAATAGTTGCCGCAAAGGTGTTGCAGTCGTTACGTTTGAGGAAGAAAGAATTAACAAAGGGTGAAGGAAGATATTGATATTTGTAAATATTGATAGTTTCTGGAGTTCGTTCTTAGGTACATTTGTTGATGGTTGTTTCTTGCCAGTTTTCTTTTTTTAGGACTTGGTAACTGATCAATCAGGCTGTTTGCAAGCGATTGAGGCGATTTTATTCAATTTTCTAGTCTTGGATGTATATATAGGGTTTATCTTAATCCATGATAAAAACCGGATTACCATTATTATCCATGTCGTTAAAGGATTGACATACGAGACTTTAATATGTTAGAGCATTGCTCGGTTGAACCCACTGATATTGCTATCTCAAGTCAGTTGTCAAGTTTAGATGACAAAAACACAATCCTTGATAAGTTTACTCTACAACCTCGGACTAGGATAGTTTTAGGTAATCGAGACGAAGATCATTGAAGACGAAGACCAGAGCTTACTATTTGATAAATCATAACGTCCTCACTAAAGGTTAGAAAGGTTTTTCCTTTCCATGTTTCGTATTTGCCATTTCTATCATATCAATAGTCTATGATGTTGTTTATAAGATCCGAAGGTATTCTAGGATTCTTCGCCTTTGCATTTGTCACATCCATGATAATATGTATAGGTATAATATGTTGAATTGTCTCATGAAATGACCACAACAGTGAACGCGTACATGTGTTGCTTATGGCATTCTTGAGAACGAGCGGGTTTGTATGAACGTGTTCATGAACGCGTACATACGAGTTCATTGTTTTCTCCTGAACTCCAATTGACAGCCCTATGAACGCGTACATATAAGCCATGGAAAACTTCCAACTTTCATATCTTGAAGTTTTCGGTCTAGGCATGATTAGTTCTCGGACTCGTCATTACTTGGCCTATGAAATTCAACTACTTAATCCACGCGATGTTCAAACATGTTTTGGACCAGAAGTCGCAAACCTTCAATCAAGGTTGAGTCTTCTTTAACTATTGGCCTAGTCCAAAGTTAGAAGAAGATTGAGAAGGGTATTCAATTTATGGACTTTCCTAGTTCCGGAACTTGCTTGAGCCCTACTCAAGGTTGCTTAACTTTTAAGCAAAGCCTCCCTTGGTGATCACTATAAATAGATGACCTTCTGCAAGATACAACTCAATCCTCTACACATCTGTGCATCCTTGCATAAAGGTTGGTCGTCATCTCAAAGTCCATTTCTTGGACTACGACTATTGAAAAACTTCACTTGAGGATCGTGAAGCACAGGTCGGAAGTAAAATTCCTGATCCTGTATCTTGGGTCGATTGAATATTTTCAATCTTATCACGACCAAGATTTGATAGAAACTTCGTAAGGTAGATCTTGAATCGTAAACCTTAGAAGTTCCATAACGCAGATTCACGAACTAGGTTTAATACTAAGTTCGTCTAGCGTTATGAGGTAAAGTTGTTTAGGCTAGATCAATAAGCCCTATTCAGCAAAACAAATTTCCATTAACCTTGACTTTAAGTCTAAAGAAAATCACAATCGTATTCTTGTTTAATTAATTGGATACTTTTAAGCATCCTGATAGAGGCAGGGTAGCGCTAGTCTTCACGAAAGGAAGTGGTAGGGGTGGGACTTGGGTTGGTTGGGCGGGTTGGAGGGCTTGGCCGAGCCATGCCCGTACTGAAAATTCTTTGCCCAGGTTGCCCATGGAACCCATGGAGGTGTGCCCACAACCCGCCCAACTCGTATTTTGGGTTCCTTGGGTTGGCCCATGATGCATGTTTGAAATCAATATTTTATGACGAATGTAGGTAACAATTAGATTTAGTTACTTAATTTACACTAAAATTTCAAAGTTTTTGAAATTCTTATTAATGCAATAATATAATATAAATTTTCTTTCTTAGATTAAAAAATAATATAAAAAATTATACTAAAAATAATAATATACCACTAATAAAAATAATTATATAAATTATTTTATAGTTCCATGGGTTCTTCGGGTTGCTTGGGTTAGAGAAATGTGAACCCGTGCTTGCCCAAGTTAGTTCGGGTTGGCAAAATATATGCCCATAGTTGCCCATCATTTTGAAATACCTAACCCAACCCGCCCAATGTTCGGGTTGGGAACGAGTTGTGTGGAGGGTAAAACACCCTCGGTACACGTGTCAAGATCAGAAGGACTAGGCCCTGCCAGAAGATGTCGCAGCCGTACTTCGGAATTAGCCAGCGGAGTTACCTCGAGGAAGAACTCGATGATAGAAGACTCGCCTAGGTCATCGAAGGATAAAAACATGAAGTCATCTTCGGAGGTCTCACCGAAGGAACCGCCTTACTCGACAAGCTCTGACACCACCATGATTGAGTAGCTTGTCTTATTAGCTGTAAACCACTATCGACTCGGCCTATATAAGGCGAGCTCGAGAAACATTGTAAGGGTTGGATTTTTGGTGTAACTTAAAGTCGTGAAGGGTGAGATTAGGTTAGCTTTCTCCTCTAACTTCTAAGGATCATATCCATGTATTAGTCACCACAAGATATAATGAGTAATCGTGTTCTTATCTAGCATATTCTCTTATGTATTATCTTCGATGTTGTTCTTATTCTCTTCACACTCTCGAATGATCAAATACCGTCTGTATTGCCTTAGTATTAATATAGATCTATTGGCTGTCGGGTATGAAGTGCTTATGCAGATTTCGTACTCACACAATTTGGCGCTAGAAACAGGGACTGATTAAAACAACTTAGGGTTTGCCTGTAATTTATGATTTTCAAATTTTTTGAGGAAATTCTTTCTAGGGTTTTCAAACTCTTCTTTAAAATCGCATTTCCATCACATTTTTATCATTTTTCTGAGATCCACCACCTTGGGTGTCTAAAGATCTTCAAAGCTTTAGAACGTTCAAGGATTTTTGAGCAAATCATCAGTTTGATGAGATCGATGCTTCTACAAGGAATCCCAAGCCTTGGAAAGCAGAGGTCAAATCATGCACACCATACGTTTCCTGGTGAAACATGGTCAGAGATAGTACAAAGTATGGTTTCGCCGAAAAGGGAAATAATTCTAACAACCCTACAAAAATAATATGAATAGAAGAATTATACATGTCAGACCACTAGGGCACAATAACAACCGTGGACCTCACTTGTTGGTTGCTTTTCTTTTAAGGGTCGCTTACACAAGGAAACAACGTCAAAACAACCCATCAAAATGAAGCGGCAGGATGAAATGTCGGTACGAAATGCCCATTGCAACTCGATGATTCATTCAAGGGAGAGCACCAGCTCAAGAAATAACATCACTGAAAGGATCCACAAGAGGGACAAAGATGGAAAGGAGATAATGATTGTCGCAGAGGCAAGAACATTCGAGCCATGGCAGTTGGAACCAATATTTTACTCAGCAGGCGACCTTCTCGAGGACGGCCCAAGCAACACTCCCCTAGTCATAACTATAAACATAAATGGAGTACTGTTGTCAAATATACTGATTGACCCAGGGAGTTTCGAAGACGTCCTTTTCGGTGTGGTATACAAGAAATTCTTCCAAAGTACCTCGTTGATACCCTCGGATTATACCATCTACGGATTCAATGGAAGAGCTTCGAAGCCAAAGGGTGATGTCTCATTGCCAATTTACGTAAAAACGATGAGCTGCAAACCACATTCTGTGTCCTGGACGTAGAGTCGCCATACAACGCAATCTTGGGACGACTATGGCTGCACGGGATCTTGGGGGTACCCTCTACACTACATCAGAAACTCAGATTCCCAACTCCTACCGGCATAGGGTAAAATCAAAGGCGAAATCATGGAGTCAAAGGCGTGTCACGAAAAGGATATCGAGCAAAGAAGGTACGCAAGGCGAAATCGAAGAGAGCGGTACAGACAACAAAAGGCAGAAATGATCGATAAAGAAATTAATCAGGTAATCAGTGAAGACAAAGGAGCAATCACGAAGGAAGCCCCGAAGGATCCCAATGCAATGAACGAGGAAACACCAAACTTCACCCCGACAGAACCCACCGAGGACGTAAACATCGGAACTAACGAGGAACCAAAAATCATTAAAATCGGAACATTAATGAAACAGGAACAACGTGAGGAATTGGAAAAATTGCTGCAGGAATATGCAGATGTCTTCGCTTAGAGAATGAGCGAGATTCCGGGGATCGACCCAAGCTTAGCATGTCACCACCTAGATATAAACCCTTCGGTGCGGCCATTCAAGCAAAGACCTAGAAAGCTAGCAGATATATATCAGACGGGGGTGGAATCAGAGCTTAACAAGATGATTGCAACAGGAATCATCAAGAAAATACAATATGCGGACTGGATTTCGAATATGGTCATCGTGCCAAAGAAAAACAAGGGAGTGCGGATTTGCATCGATTTTAACAATCTAAACAAGGCATGCCCGAAGGATCCACACCCATTTCCCAGCATAGACCAAATGGTGGACGCAACATTAGGACATGAACTTTTAAGTTTCATGGACGGCTATTCCGGCTACAACCAGATTCCTTTAGCAGAAGAAGATCAAAAACACACAGCATTTCTAACATCTAACGGGTTATACTGTTATACAATAATGCAGTTTGGATTAAAGAACGCTGGTGCCACTTATCAAAAAGCTATGGAGAACATCTTCCGCCCCTGGTTGAAGAAGACTGTTGAGGCATACGTAGACGACATGTTGGTAAAAAGCAAGAAGGTAAAGACTCACATCGAAGACCTGAGGGAAATACTGGAAAAGATGCGCCAAATCAATATGAAAATCAATCCTGCAAAGTGTATCTTCAGAGTAACTTCGGGAAAGTTTTTGGGATACGTGGTCACGAAGACGGGTATCGAAGCAGATCCATTGAAGGTACATGCGATCCGAGAGATGCCGTCGCCCACAATTGTAAAGGATGTACAAGCCCTAAATGGAAGGCTGACAGCTCTTAGCAGATTCATCGCTTGATCCTCGGACAGATGTAAAAATTTCTTCAGCATTTTGAAAAAGGGAGAAAAGTTCGTATGGACAGATGAGAGGAGGCTGCATTCCAGGGAATCAAAAACTATTTGGCAAGCCTACCATCCCTGCAACAACCAGAAAGGGATGAAGATTTGAGACTCTACATTGTAGCCAACTCTGACGCCATCAGTGCAGTCCTAGTAACAACTAGAGAAGAAGAAAAGCCGGTGTACTACATTAGTGGAACACTATTTCAGGCCGAGAAAAACTACACCAAGCTGGAGCAACTCATACTTGCGTTGGTTGTAGCAACTCAAAAGCTTCGAACGTACTTCCAGGCACACAAAATCATTGTGCTAACCAAAACACCAATCGGAACGTTCTAAAAAATATGCAGGCAGTAGGGAGAATTGCGAAGTGGAACGCACAAATATGACAGTATGACGTGGTCTATGAAATACGAACAACATTAAAATCACAAATCATCGCCGACTTCTTAGCAGAATTCCCAATCGAAGAAGATTACGAAGAAGAGCCAATAGTAGGGATCGAGGACGAAGACGAACCATCTGATCTGCTGGAGCAAAGCCATCCTCGAAGGTGGGAAGTCTTCATCGACGTATCAGTAAATTGAGATGGCCGAGGAGTCGGAATACTCTTCACTTAGCTAGAAGGAAAGCGTACAGTATATGCACTCCGATTGGAGTTCGAAGCAACAAATAACGAAACCGAGTATGAGGCAATGATACATACCCTAAAGCACATGATAGAAATGGAGATCCAAAAAGCACGCATAACCACAAATTCACAACTCGTAGTGCGACAGCTCGACGGCAGCTACCAATCGAAGGATTCCCTATCAAAATACAAGAAACTAGCAAGACGGCTAATGGCGAAGATTCCCCACCTAAAAATTCGACACATTTGTAGGAAAGACAACAGGCATGCAGATGCTTTGGCGTTCATCGCCTCAAAAATAACATACCAAGACATCATTCCATCAAAATTGGTAGAATAAAGAAATCATCAATAGAAGACTTCGGAGAAGAAATTGTAATGGCCATCCAAGACGAAGATGATGACTGGAGAGCACCCATAAGGAAATACCTGGAGAACAAGGAATTACCAAGTAGTCCACTTGCAGCACATAAAATAATGAGTAGATCAACAAATTATCGACTTATAGACGGAGTCCAATACCGACAATCATTCTTGGGACCGCTGCTAAGATGTGTTCATCGATTAGACGGTGTGGCATTAATGAGGGAACTACACAGTGGCGAAGCAGAAACTCACAGTGGTGCAAGGTCCCTCGCTCAAAGAACCAAGGCCCAAGGGTACTACTGGCCATACATGCATGCCGACGCAAAAGACATATCCCGGACATGTGATCCTTGTCAGAGATTCGCTAAAAGAATTCACGCACCGGCGACAAACTTAAATCCAGTGTTAAGCCCTTGGCCTTTTGCCAAATGGGGTATAAATATTGTCGGACCATTCATTCCAGGAACATGGCAAAGAAGGTACATTATTGTAGCAACTGATTACTTCTCCAAATGGATCGAGGCTAAAGCTCTAAGAAGCCACTCAGGCCGAGAGGTGTTCACTTTCTTCTGGGAAAATATATTATGTCGATTCGGGGTCCCTGCCGAGATAGTGTCGGATAATGCTCAGGAGTTCCTAAGTGCAGGCGTCAGAGAATTGTTAAACCAGTATAACATAAGACTAGGAACTTCGACACCAATATATCCACAGAGCAACGGCCAGGCCGAGGCAACCAATAAAAAAATAGGGGATAACCTGAAAAAGCGAGTATTACATCACAAAAAAACAGTGGTGCGAGCACCTGCACAACGTGCTATGGGCATTCCGAACCTCTCGAAGGCGTGCAACAAGAATGACTCCATTTCACCTAACATATGGGATCGAGGCAGTGCTACCTACAAAAATAATGATACCAACGGATAAATACAAATCATGGGAACAAAATCTCACCGCAGACTTAATCTATGCAAAGCTGGACGACCTCGAAGAAGCTAGAGAAGAAGCTCGGCAGCACATCATCAACTACCAACAAGAGCTAGCGCGAGGATACAACAAAAGAGTTATCGAAAGAGAATTCCAGCCTGGTGAGCTGGTATTGCGCGAAATCCCGTCATACCAAAAGGGAAATGCAGGAAAACTAGATCCAATCTGGGAAGGACCGTTCAAAATAAAACAAGTAGCAGGGAAAGGTGCATACAAATTAATCGACGAGAAAGATGGGACGGGACTCGGCAATGCTTGGAATGCGAAATACATAAGGAAATACTACACATAAAATATTTCTGTATTCTTGAAATAAAAGAAGTTATTGCAAAACCGTGTATAACTGAACCTCGAATCAAACTCCAAATTCTACTAAGGCAGGCAAAAGCTTTGCTCGAAATAGGCAGACCTCCAAAGGCTTTCATGCCATAAAAAACCGAACTGGCCAATAACGCCATCTCCCCTAGTGCCTCGACGCAATGAAACTAAACAGGCCATGACGCCAAGGCCCAGATGCCACAAATAAAAAGACCTCGAATAGCAGGCACAGAGCTGATGATCATATAAGCCGTAAGGGCCCTACGAGCTATATGACACAGTCCTCTACCCACAAGACACCCCGTTAGCGGTGGGTACTTTGTATCTAAGCTACTTAAGCTAACGAAGCATTTGAACCCACTACCACGCGACCATGAGGACCTCTTTTTCTGAGGCGTCGAGGGGACGATAAATGGGATTAACATTCGCCTCTACAGGTGGATGGAACCCCAAGGCAGCTAATTAACTTACATTCATGGGAATGGAAAGCGAGTTACGCAGCCAAGGGACCT
>JAJJMA010151765.1:0-12150 GCA_023529015.1 Papaver nudicaule
AGTGCTCCCGTTAATGAGGCAATCAAAATTCTAGACAGACTTGGACCTCGAGGAACTACAATAGCATCCCTGATAGATTTGTATTGCTCTCCTTGACTAGAGTTCGCAAGGTCAAAGACGTCTGATAGAAATGTCAGGATTGAATTGCAGGCTTCCCTACAAGAAATAAAAGAAACATTAATCAAGGTAGGTGTACATATTTTGGTTTAATTTAAACATTCAATAAAAGAGAAAATTTACCTGTGTTGTATTGTGATCCCAATCATCGCACAATCAACCAAAGATGGGAATACAGCCGAAGCAACAAAAAGATGAGGGCAATACCGGATGCATCGAGACGCCAACAAAAAACAGTCATCTGCTATGTCTGGTCTGGCTGTAAAATCCTACAACAGAGATTTGCAATATAGTTGCAACCAGAGTATATCAGAACAACAATAAAAGGTGTGCTGGAAATCATCAGTCAGTCAACTTATAAATGGTGCAATACGCCAATCATACTGACCTCAATTTTTGTCAGAAGATGTGTTGTATGGCTGAAAAGTGCTTCAATCAAACTTCGGAGATAGTTGGCACAAGACGGGTCAGAACCAAATATCTGCCATCCAAGAAAAACACAATTAGACAAGTGATAATAGACAATTAAACACTGAGGTAGTAGATGGTTAATGAATACAGACCTTTATCACTTCACTTGACAAGTATAGGAAACACGGCTGGTGATGTTGTTGATACAAACCCTGTATCTCCTCCAACATAGCTCCTATTGTGATTCCCATGAATTTTCCAGAAGTTTTCACCTTTTAGAACATATATTATTTGTTGTAAGAGCCTTATCAATCAAAAGTAGATGTCTATAACCCTTCTCGTTTCAAATACGTATTTCCACATCCAAAGCCCATAGAGGAATTACATAAACCCGGCAGTAGAAACAATTAAGGGTTCAATCCTATGAATCACCTAGAGAACATGGTTGGTAACACTCACAGCATATTTACAAGCCCGACAAAGAGCCTCCATCGTCCGCATGTCCCATGCGCGACTACAGAACAGGAATAAGTGGAACCTGATTAGATATGAACACGAAAAAAGTGTATTTCCACGAATTAAAGAGGGAGAATCTTACTGATCAAACATCGCTTTGAAAATTGGCCATAATCTATGTACTGCATCTGCCACAGCTTCAGGGTGATTAACATACCTAGAATAATGGCAGTCTCATAAATAAGAGGTGTAAATCAACAAAATAAGATAGTGGTTTATTTCCTTTTTTTCATTTCACAGAAGTTAAGAAAAAATGTGATAGTAGAACCTGAAGATATTTCCCAGACGATCAACGTGTATAGTGAGTTCCCTTGCAAGTGCTTTTTGCAGTTGTGTCGGACCTTGATTGATGAGTTCCTGGTTGATCATATCGAGATACAGTTCAATTGGTGCTACGTAAATTAATTACCTAAAAAGTGTACCTTTTAGAGAACACTGACCTGTAACGGAGCCACAACAGGAAGGCATAACGCTTCCAGGGCTTTTTTTGCATTTTCGGGAGGAAGCTCTGTAATTACCATACTGACAAAAGAGTTTCGAAACAAAGTAAAAATCTTTTCGAACTCAAACATGCGATGATTTTTTACAGTTTTTGAGCATTCAATGCAATGCAGTAAAGCAGCTTTTACCTCAAGGCTTCAACCAAGTACAATGACTCTTCAGCTGAGACTTTATTGCCACCTTCCCCACTAACTGCTCTATGGTATATATGGAATAGACCATCTAGAGATCCACAAAGCTTTTGTCGGCAATCTATTCATGAGAAAAAAATTAATTATTTTGAATTAATCTCTCAATACAACTGCAAACACAAAACAGCTTTAGATGATCCTAGCTCAAGTAGAGAGAAAAGTATTGATTCTGAAGAGAGAAGTAGGAAACCAACTAACACAGAAAAGGTTGAAGTAAGAGCTTTGTTATATTTGCTGTCTTTCTAGTTCCTAATGTTCTTATTCTCTGCCAGGAGGGTTATGGGACACACCAACCAGACCACTGAATAGCTGAAATCTCCAAGAGACTGCGCTTACAAACAACTAACTAGATTAGAAAAGGAGAAGAACATATACCATCACAGATGTGCCTAAAGGCCAAAGCTGCAGCTGCTGCAGAATCTTCAGAGGCACTCATGCCACTCATGAGAATCTCTATCACTGAAGGCAAAACGGGAAGCCCATTTGGTGAAGCATCAAGCCATTTTGAATACGCGCCGATTGTCAAGCACACTGATAAGGGTGCCAAAAAGGAAATAAGTCAACTACGAGACAACAGCGTCAGATTAGACACTATCTTTTTTTTTTCATTCAAATTTGCATAACATTAACGGTTACCTGTCTGAAGTAATTGGGGTTGAAGAGGGAGTTTTGGAAGCAACATCATAACCTGATTATAAAACATTTTCACCAGATAAGAAACGCATTTATTGATTATCTGAATGAAAATGACAGCATAACAGTTACATAAACCTATCCACCTATCCTAAATGACATAAAGCTTTGTGATTCATTTTTCTGATATTTAAGATAGGAGAGTGTAAAATCCAACCTCTGAGCACTCCAAAGTTTAAGTCCTAGTACAGTACATGAAGATAGTAATTTGGGCTTCATTAGAGAAGTGCTTCGGTGTTAAACTAGAAAAGTGAATGAAATAAGCCGTGTCTGTCGTATCTCTGGTGCTGAGAGGTTATGTTTGTTTGAGATCGCAACCAAGTAGAAAAGTAGGCACTAAACTAAACCGGGAAAAAATTGCAGGAGAGTTCTGAAGTTCCTAAACACACCTGAGGCATTACTTCAGCTTCAACAACTGAAACATAACTTGATATAGCTCGGATACAATATAGAGAAGCTTCTGAAGGGCGCCAGTCCCAAGTTTCATCGTTTCTACAGCTCTGGGCAGCCTGATAAAATGAAAAGTGAAAGGGTATTCATACAGTAGGAACTGAAATTTTTTATAGAGAGAACAGCATAACTTATGAATGCACATATCTACTTAGTTAAGGATATAGACTCCTCACCTCAACAAGCTTCATGTAAAGAATTTTTAGTGCCACTTCACCGCCTAGAACTGATGCTGCATCTATCAAGACGTCTCCAACAGCTGGCAATATCAGAGATTCCATTAGTGTCTCAAAAGTGGATGCTAAGTTTTATCAAATAATGAACATGAAAACCGTGGGTGCAGTGTGCTCAAAATGAACAATGCTGTTATAGTCAAAAGGGTAAAGCAGCAATACAGCAAGAATAATTTTAATTATGGGATTGAGATCATATTCCACTTAGGAACTGAACCTATTTAACCTTAGTCCAATGAATTATTCTCCGGCCCGAGCATAAGCTAGTTCTAAACTCAGTCAGCCTTGGTAATACAGTTAAAAGTAGAAAACAAAACAACCTTAGCAGAATTGTTAAGGTTTCACTATAGGAAAATAGTAACATTGAACATGCTGCTCTTCAGATTCATAGAACATGAAGAACCCGTTACTACAAACAGATAGATGAATGGCAAACAACATTTATAGTGTGAGTAGGACCAATTATTACCATATCTAGTTTGTTTGAATTCCCTGCGGTCCTCTCTTGAAATGTTTTCAGAATTATGAGGATACTGAACTCTGAAGCTAACCTGTAAAAATAAATTTCAACTCTCAGAGGTAACCTTTAAGAATAACAGGAAACCAAGCAATTGGATAATATACATCATGGAAGTGGCATTCAACATGTAAGTTAGCTGCTAGATGTCAAAGAAAGAGTGGAAGTGGGGAAGATATTTGAAATCTTAAGCATCCGCAAAAAAATTAAAAAAAAAAATAATAATAATAATAATAATCGCAACATACCAAAGATACAAGTGACTCGTAAGATGAACGAAATATTTGTAGCCTCCGATTTCTCTCTGCTTCAATGGATGCTTCAGCTCCGAACGATAAGTAGGAGTCCCTAAAGGAATAGGATCATGACTGCCAGCATTAGTTTGGGAAAAACACACAGCTAAATAAGGATACGCCCGAGCGGATTTACCTTTCAGTCAAGTTAACTTGAAGGTTGTGCCAAAAGTTAAAAGTCATTGAAGCAATGTAATATTCTGGATTAGAAGCAACATCTATCAATGCTTGCACAATCATCATTGATTCAGCAGAACCTGTAGAAAATATCTATATGAGAAAATCCAAATGTTGAATTTTAAAATTTTCCAAAATATCTGCATGAGAAATCTCATGAGAGAAAACACAATTCTGACAGAATGTTTCTATGCATAAGTGGAATTCTTACGAATAAAAACCATGCCATATTATGTGAAGCTTCAATACAATGTAGAAATGTACCAGTGGCAATCAACTCCACGTAAGAATCACCTATATCAGCAAACAACCGAGCAATGGCCTTCAAATCTTCCTCATCCTGACATAAGAAAAATTACCACCAGCAAAAGTACAGCTCAAATTAGAAACTGAAGGCAGAAAACATTAGTAATCTTTAATCTCCAATGCTCTGAAATACAAAGATACACAGATAAACATGGAGAATGGAAACACCTGTGAGACGCTAGAAGAACAACAAGAAAAGAAGGCAATAATAGCATATGCATCTCTTAATAGATAAATTATGGTTAAAGCAATCACCAAAATCAGCCTTCGCAATAATCGTATAGAAAAATTATGTTATAGACAAGTTGAAGCACAGCAGACAACTACGGCCTGGACTATCTGGATTGAACCAGAACACACAATCTAGACTTTTTTTATTTTTGACACAACGATCTAGGCATATTGGCACCTATATAACGTGATGTTCAAATCACATATCCTACTGACCCTGGATAAACTGGGTGATCTAAATGGAAGTCTCTCATCAATAGAACCGTGGTATCATTTTTGTGCCTCTCTATTTTTGTCCCGAGAAGTACAACTGGAAAATACCTTTGAGGAATCCTTAAGCTGCTCCCTGAGATTCATAACTTGGGGCACAAGTAATTGGATCAATGGCATCTGAGCAGCTACACCACCAGAGCTTCGAGCTGATGTGTAATGTATCAATTCAGAGATGACTGCAGTAAGAACAACAAGCAATGAAAAATTAGAAATATGTTACCCAGGAAGACGCACATAAGAAACGGTTTGTCAACATCGATATTCTCAAGTTAATCGATTACCAGAATTATATGTGATAATATGCAATAAAAGTATAAAACTGACTAATTTTTTTCTTACAGATGCAGATCGTGCTTTCAGGGAAAAAAACCACTAGTAAAATAATTGTTATTCTTTAATCCATAAGTCTTTACCAGTGAAAATTAAAAAACCACTGTGTGGCACATTGGAAAAAAAAAGGGACTCTTTGAAAAGAGAAGGATTGGCAAAATCCATGTTCCCTAGACACGTAAATACTGAATATCCGAAGTAGATCTTCCAGTACAAGTCTATAAGACAGGTGGTAACATCAACTTCCAACAAACCAACTCTGGAATTTGAAGGTACCAGTACCATGTCTTACATGCCCCATATAGTAATAAATGAAAACGTGGAAAAAGGAGGTAAAAGTAACTAACAAAGATAACCATCGGGTAGTAAACATAAAAACAACATTGGCGTCAAGTATGAGTTTTTATAGTCCAAGAACCTCATACAAATCAAAAATTCATAGTAATATTTTGCGTGCATACCGTTTACTGAAGCCTCTGAAAGAACTTCTGAGTTCAGAGTAGAAAGTGATGCATGCACCAATGGATGGCTTGCAAGGGTAGCAGAAGGAATCCTGCAAATAAGTTCACAAGCACAATCACACTTACAGACAAATGCAATTGGTGAATCTCACCCTCCTAAAACCTAATAAATCAAAAATTCTATACATCAACACATAATTTTACAGCATATAATCTGTAAAAACGAGAAGGATGACTCACGCATGCTTTAGTCGAAGCCAGGAAGCAAAGGCTTCAAGAACCTACAAATGTAAATAGATTAAGAAAAAACAAAATTAGGTAGTCGACAGGAAACCACAAACTTGAGCTTTATTAAATCTAATAATATTTTCGCTACGAGGTACTATGTGAATCAGATGTCTAGATTTTGGAGACTTTACAGCTACTGAGAGGTTACAACAGTAAATAGTACTACTGATAGACAATAAATCTACAGAGAAAGTTTGTAAGTCTTATGGATAAACTCAACCTTACTATTAAAAGATAAGCATAAAACAGTTTTTTATTTTGTAGATCCAGATTTACATAATCAGAAAGCACAGGTGATATAAATTCAAAACACTCACACCCACAAGCAGGTCTACAAAAAAATCTCGAAGACTAATTGGTTACTGTGTTATGGAAAAGAAAAGAAGAAGAATAGACTCAACCATAAAGTAAGAAAATACAAATAAAAAGAAGTTTCAGCTACCTGCTCCTTTAGTTCATTCAGACTCAAACAAGTAGTCATGACATTAAAAGCAACCTCAACTGAAGAAATAAGTTCCTTCTCAAACTGACGCCGTCTTTCTGGACGAGCAGCTATCTTGTGGCTAAAAGCTTCCTGTACACAAAAACATTATATGTATGATAACAGGGAAGGTAGTAAAAACAAACTTGAAAAACCAACTCCCTCCGAAAGACAAGTTTTTGTTAGAGTCTAAAGATGCAGAGTTGCTTTGGTAACATAGTTTAAATAAAATTGTTATCTAAGGAGTAATTTACAACTATGTTTCCTTGATAGATCATACCTGTGGTAAGACAGTCAGAAGCTCGAGAAAACTTGGGATACATTCTGGATGTGAATTCATCTCATCTCTAAGCCAAATCACAATACCACCATCACCCCAATCTTCGGCAGAGACATGCACAGCCAATGCTGCCACGGCAATGCTAATCTGGGAAACAGAATATTTGAGATCAATACCAAATTGTTAGTATAAAACAACCACAATAAAGACAGAAAAAAGAAAAAGAAGTGAGCAAATGAAGAAAACTACAAAGTACCTGTGTTCGAACTATAGGTGGTCCTTTGTGTAGTTTTTTCAGCAAGCCCTGCATCATTACTTCTCAGCATCAAAAACCATATTTCTATACAATAAATGAGTATTTGCAGTTTGACATCCATATTTAAAATTAAGTCTTAACAATAGATATCCAATGGATGAGGCTTCGACAGTATACCTAGTATATACATGACATAGATGATCGAAAAGAATATATAATTCCAGGAAGGACCATGGATGAACTGCAGGATACAGTACATGTATAGCCACACAGATGAAATCGTGTTTGATCAATCTTATCAGAAGATCTCGCTAGTTGTAACAATGAGTAACCTCTGCTTGATTACATAATCTGCAAGACTACAATAGATTCCAAAACGTCCAAGAGGGCAAATCTCCTACACAATCATCTTTAATAGATCCTCCTCACAACCTAACTAGTTTCTAAAGATTATGTATCTTTCGACAGTCACACTGGTGCTCATATTAAATGTGCAGTCAGTTCTACTAGAATCAACGTGTAAAAACCTTTACAGCTAAGTCTGATCTAAGATGAGAACCTATGAATCAATGACAGTTTTTGGGAACCAGCTAGCAATTTCTGGATCAATAAACCAGGCAAAATTTAATCCAAGTTGACTTGACATTCATGCGGGAAGTTTTCTAGTGTAAATAAGTATAGCAAGCCAAGATTCGATCGCTAACTTACATTTAATGAATCACGTAATGGCCGAAAAGCTTCAGAAGGCAGTTCCTCAAAATCTTTTTGTACCTATAAACCAAGGGAAAGGAAAAAAAATCAGAATTAGTTGGATTACCCAAGAGGCAGCCATCATAACTTTGCAACTACTAACCTATTAATCTTTTCATATTATTGTGGATTCAGAACATAAAACACCCCTTGAATGATCAATGTTAACTAGTTGATTTTCAACTCTTTTGCAACCGCTGCGTCATACCACTACTAATATAAAATGCATAAAGATGAAATATTAAAACATCTACCTTGCTTCTAAGAGTCTGAGCACAAAATATGAGAGTCTCTTGATTGCTAGTGGCATCGTGAAGTAAGTTATCAGCAACCTGCATGAATGGAAACTGGTTAATGAAATTGGAACAAAAACATTTCAAAAATGGACGAGTCTAAAACAAACAGCAGTGGCAAATACAAAACATAAGACACTTGTAAGTACAATTTTACGAATAACATGAAGTTTATTCCTTGACAGTGTAACCAAACAGAGGTGAATTAGTGTCAGTCACAAAAAAGAGGTGTCCCCGAAAGCAAGAAGTTGTAAGTCACTAATGTATTACTTCCAATTAAGTGCATTGTCACTAGGAGTTAGGTCAAAACTTATGTCATGGCAGTGGTTAGTAGTATAGCTTAACTATACTAAGTGCTTTCTCGAAATCAAAAATCATATCTTCGTGCTTTACCATAGAAATCACTTAGGAAGTAATCCAAATACACAAAAACCAAATTAAACAACACAAATTATGTAAAAGAACATAAACAAATTATGAAATTGATCCAATTGGAGTACCTGCCAAGCATCGATAGTTCGTTGGAAATCTTGAAGCCATCGATCAGCTTGCATACGAACAGAATCATCAGGATGATGATATAGAGCATTTAGGGCTTCTTTTACTGTATTCTGCAACTCCATACTTGACATTTTCTTCTCCTTAATCTTCCAAATCAAATATCAAATTTCAAAAACCTAAATACTTTAATCGATTAATAAATAATATTATGAATATTTTCTTGCCCTAATCTTTTTCAATTTTTTTTGGATTCGTAAGGGGGGTTTTGGCGCCCCAGTGTAATAAGATCTCTGATTCTCTCTCGCTGGAGTTTAGAGACTCTTCTTGCTTGTGATAATTGAAGAGAAGTGTTTGGTGTGTTTCGGGTGTATTTAAAGATGATACGCTACCCAATCAGCGTTGGTAGTACGCCTATAATCATCTTAGCTGGTTAGTCGGTCGAGGTAGGTGAGTGGGTTTTCGGCCGTCGGCTAAGGCTGCCAGGTAATCCAATGGAGCAAAGTTTCCAAAAATTATTGTTTCCCGGTGAGTCACAGATGGCTTAATACGAGAGAATTTGACATGGAAGGTAGAGTTATCTTGCCCTCTTATGAAATAATCACCCCCCTTTCCCCACCCCAAATCCAGCGTTGACTTCCCTAGTGGGTTCCTCATGAGGCTCGCTGAGCCTAGCACAGCAACATGTTCATCTACTGTTATAGGGTCCGCATGATTTTTATCTCACACAAACAACATAAAAAATAAATAATAAATAATTTTCCAGAAGAAAGATCCACTCACAATCTTTATCTCACACAATCTCATATTTTTGGGGCTTTTAAAAATAAAATAAAAAACCAAACGGCATCGGACTTGAAATTAATATTTTGCGAATATGTTCCTATTACAGAACTCTACATTCATGCAAAAAAGAAAAAAAGAAAAAAATTGTCGGAGAGGCGACTGGAGAGAGGAAAAATTCTGCCGGAGAGGTGTGCGGATTTCATTTGATCAATCACCATCTTTCCCACAAGCTTCAGTGATTAATATCCTTCTCCTCAGCTTCTTTTCGACACCCCAATCACCCTTTACAACCTCGTTTTTCAGCTGCCATTAACGCTCTCTTTCTTAGGGTTTTCTCCTCCATGAAAACCAGAGCTCACCATGGTCAGAACTCGACGCAGTTGTGCTCTTGATCTTCAAATATCTGCAAATCAGGACGTACATGGTAGTCTTCAATCATCTGATACTCCACCAGTCGATTACAGGGCCACCATTCGATCTCCGGCCATCACCAAACGGAAGCCATCAGTTGTTGCATCTAATACCAATGGTGTCTGTGATCATCGTCAATTCTCTGCAGTATCAGACACCATTGCTGCTGCTTTGCCTGTTTCTACCATGAGTCCATGACAAAACCCGGTGTTCCCTCTGCTTTCCGAGTTTCTACAACCTCATCCTCCAATGGAGGTTTTTGGCGGAAGAAGAAAATGGCTATGTCGTCTGACTCTCTTCCTATTGCGTGCAACCTTTCAGAAGGTGATAATACTTCAGCCTTTGTTGTTGTCTCTGCAAGCAAAAGGGTTTCCACGGGCAGGTCTACAGTTCACCATGCTACCACCGGCATCCATGGTGTTACAGCCAAAACTCCTTTGGCTGTTGTGATTATAGCCAAAACTCCGTTGGCTGTTGTGACTTCAGGTGTTAATTCTATTGGGATTGTTGAAGAAGGAACTGACCTTGTGACTCAATCTTATGCAATCACCAAGACAAGGTCAGTTTCCACTATAACAAACTTGCAGGGTGTCGTGAACCTGGCTTCAACTGCAGCAGGCTTAAATACCAAGTTTAATTGCCCTTTCCAAGGATTTCATGGATGCAAGAATGGGGTAGACAACAGGGGGTACAATCAGGGTTCGTTGATCCAACATTTGGAGCATAAGCACTACCCGGATAATGGAAGCAAAGAGAGATGTCGTCAGCTTATCGGCAAAAATTATAGCGTGTCCAAGGCATGGGAGTGCACTTTAAGGGAAATGCGCATGTGGTTATGTCCTCCTTGTATGCATTTGCTTGCTTGGAGTAAGCCTTATAAGCGACATTATTGAGATATTACTCTTCGCCCGTGGAACAAGAAGGGGGTTGATTTCTTGGTGCATGGAATCCATTGTCCAACTTCTGTTATTGGGGACAATGTAGGCCTTATTGATGATGATGCAGCTGATATCGTGCTTAGCCTGGATCTCGAGATGTTGGATAAGGTATTGCAGAGCCAAATCACTACAGTTTCCAGCATTCCCGCCAAACTCCACTTTGCTAGAACCTTTAATGATGTAATTCAGAAGGTCATTTCCAATCCCAACGACATCTCTTTGTGGATTCAGATGTTCTTTTTTCCTATTTGCACTCTTCGCATTTACTTTCCCAAAAGTAATGAGGATAAGAGGTCCAGCGACAGGAAAAAGCTTCAGATTGCTGCAATACATCATGCTTTGAATTGTTGGTTTGCATCCAATGGTTATATTACCTTGCTTCATAGAGCCCTAGAGGATCAAGCTGCTTTAAAAGAGACGTGGCGTGATAACACGAGGAAAAACCAGGAGAAGACGCAAGAAGATCAAGAGGTTGTTAATATACTACTTTGTCGTAAGAAGTTGGGTTACGGGCTTTACACTGCTGCGATCCGTACCTTGACTTCTAATGGGGTGGCTCCTTCCAACTCAAGGACTTTGCAAAAGTTGCAGGCCAAGCATCCACATGCACCTCCTCCTTTGATTCCAACAGACCCTATAGCGCAAGCACCTTTCATTGCATCTAAGGATTTGGTTTTGAATAAGCTTCCCCAAAGGAAACTCGTGCGGAAGAGATGTCCTTCGTGCCCAACATCCGATTGATGCCTTGAGTGGTTCTGCTGCAGCTGTGTCAGATGAGCTCATCAATTCTATTACTGAGTTGGTGAATATATGGCTTGCAGGTAAATGCCCTTCGGAATTAGGGGAGTTTGTAGCTTCAGCGCCTCTCACTCCCTTGCTCAAGCATGGAGGTGGCATATGTCCCATTGTTGTAGGCACTATTTGGAGACGTCTAGTCTCTAAAGTCGATGTTTCTCATGTTGGTAAAGCAATTGAGAGCTATCTTAGTGATTATCAGTTTGGCATCGGGGTACCCTGTGGTGGAGAGGCTATCCTTCATGATGTTAACAGGCTCCGAGCGACTCTACATCTACGTCGATGCTCCTTGTTGATTTTTTTAATGCCTTTAATCTTGTCAGCAGATCTGCAATGATTCGGGAGGTTCGGAGACATTGTCCCTATATCTCCAGGTGGGTAGAATTTTGCTATACAAACCCTGCTAAGCTATATTATTTGGGCAATACTCTTTCGTCAGCTCAGGGAGTCCAACAGGGGGATCCTCTCGGTCCTATGTTGTTTGCTTTAACTCTACACCCCTTGATACATAGAATCGCAAAGTCTTGCTCTTTGGATTTACAGGCATGGTATTTAGATGACGGGACTCTAGTTGGTGATACATTAATGGTGGCCAAAGCCCTGGACATTATTCAGCAGGAAGGTGTTTCCCTGGGGTTGCATCTTAATGTTTCTAAGACTGAACTCTTCTGGCC
>JAJJMA010151768.1:0-16663 GCA_023529015.1 Papaver nudicaule
AGTACCCTAAATTGGCCTAAGGCATTTTCTACACCTACAAGGGTTTTCTCAACTGCCGACAATATTAGGTCATGTCCTGCAAATAGTACAACTACGCCTGCACTATTTTGTTTATTCTTTACTTTACAGAAATTTCTCAACCACCTCCACTAACAAATTTGGCATTTGCTAACAGTCAAGCTAGCTTAATACTGTTAGGAAGTGCTTTTGTTGTTTTCTACACAGGATACCAAATGACGACCAGGCGAAAAGGATGTACAGCGTCAACAAGCAAATCTCCTAAGTTTCCCATATCCGCTCAGTCGATACCCCTTACTAATCGACACAACTTAAGGAGTTCAGCGGTACCACCGTTGGGTTTTGCACATGATTTTTTCTTAAGCGGCAATGCAAGTCAGCAGACAACAACTCCACGTACAGTCAGCGACACAGCAACAACAGCCAACAGTGCCAGCAGTAGAACAGCAGCAGACAGCAGCAATCCAGACGGCGGTATCGCAACAACAGTCAGCGGCCATGGACAATGTTGCGATAGAAGATATAACTCATTTGGAGGGGATACCAGAAGAGGAAGATGAAGTAGAGGTCCCTATGCAAAGCAAAGGAAAAGCTGTGGACGTCGGTACTACGAAGGAGGCAGCAATTGCAGGCGACACTTCTCACGCAGTTGAAGGGTTATCAAGGGAAGTAGGCGGCTGTCTCAATACCAATGGTTTACTTTCAAGGGCAGCCGGTAATGGTCATATGGTAAACGGAAACACTTCAAAGGAGGTAGAAGGCAATAACAAAATGGCGGTGGTTGCTGGAACATCAAAAACAGCGCCGATAGCAATATCAGAAGGAAAAGCCGGGTCCACTAATGCTACAGAGGAAATGTTGAAGAAGTTCCTTGAACAAAGTACCATAAATCAAGCCCAGATGCAGTTGCAAATGCAAAGGCAGATGGATATTATCCTCCAAAGTAATCGACAATTAGCAGAGCGGCATAAACAATTAATGGAAAGTCGCAGCAGAACAGTTCATAACACTCAAAAGAGTAGATCTAAGAAGCCAGAAGTAGCAGCGTCCACAGTATAAAAGGAAGAAGGAAGTAAGAAGACCGAAAAATCTAATCATAATGAGGAAAGTTTCGCCGACTCAGACAAGATGAACGATATGAATGAATGTGTGGCAAGGGAATTACGCCGTATGAAGAGAAAGTTGGCAGAAGTCACAGGCACGCCAAAGGATGATAAATTAAAAAAGGCTATCTCAGAGGCAAAAAAGACTCCATTTGTAGATCAGATTACTTATGGGAAGGTATCCAAGAGATTCTGTATGCCAACTTTCACATCAATCTTCGACGGCACAGGAGATCCATCCCAACACTTACAATGTTACAGGAGAGATTTAACAGCATGGACCGGCTCAGACCCAATAATGTGCATGTCGTTCGCCGCCTCTCTCAAGGATGAAGCTTCGGCGTGGTTTGGCAGTTTGGAGGCAAAATCAATTAAGACGTACGTAGACTTGGAAGAGATATTCATAGCAAATTATATTCAAAGCAAGAGAGTACGCCCAGGGGTAGAAAAGTTGTTTAATAATAAGAAAAGACATATGGAAACGTGTAGAAGTCATATCATGAGATGGAGAAAACTTTGTAGTGAAGTGGGATCGGCGGTTTCTGACAAAGAGAAAATGCGAGCGTTTATTAGCTCAATGGAGACAAATGATCCAATGTTCCAATCTTTGTATTGGACCCCGACGACAGATATGGGTGAGCTGAGAGCTAGACAAAATGAATGGTTGTCATATGAAGAAATGCAAGAGGAAGATCGCCAGAAGAAAGAAAGAGCAAGGCATGCTAATTCTATAAACAATTTGTCACCAGAAGAGCAGGAAGAAATGAGAAAAGAATGGATTAAAATGGAGCAGAAAAAACTAGAGTCAGCAGCGGCAGGCCCTACTTCAACAACAATTATTCCACAGCAGTCACAAGGGCGACAACAGTATCAGCAGAACAGCGCTCAGCAATGGAACCAAGGGAAAAGAGATAATTATGTTGGGAGAGATGATCAAGATAACAGAGGAGGTTATGATAATAGAGGCAGATACGCCAACAATGATAGAAGAAATTATGGCGACAATAGAGGGGGATATGACAATCGGCGGCAAGGCAATGGTGATAGAAGATTCAGCAATGATAATCGAAGATTCGGCAATAGAAGACCAGGATATCCAGATTTCCAAGACGCCACATTACCAAAACTTTGTGTCACATATACTGATGCATGGGGGCAAATAGAAAGTTCGGCGTCAAGGAACGAAATCCGCTATCCTTTTAACAGAGGAAATACCTTGCATCTTATTTCAAACACTAGTCAATACTGCCAATACCATCAGTTCCATGGGCATTCAACTGAGAACTGCACAGGAGTTCAGCGGGAAGTACACAGATTCATTCGTATGGGAAGATTCCAAGATTCCAGGCTATAACGCCAAAGCCGGAAGTTTTTGAAGTGGAAGTTCAGCGGGATCTCAAAGAACTAAATTGTTTCTCCATAGTGCATTCAACGATTAGTAGAGATGAATTCCATAATAACGTCATGTCAAAGATTCATAAGCGGGATAGAGATGGCAAAGAAATCTTTAGTGTTGCCGTCAAGAAAGGCCCATTATTGGAGTGGATGAAGAAGCCAGTTAGTTTTTCGGCGGTAGAACTGTCACCTGATGCAAGAAATCATTTGGATCCACTGGTATTAACCATTCAAATGGGAAAATTCAAAGTTCCAAGAGTACTGATTGATCCAGGTAGTTCTGTTGATATTCTTTTCAATTCAGCCTATCAAGCTATGGATTCTGAAGAAGAACCGGTGGAACCTTTAATTCCTTCCACATATAGCATCTATGGATTTCATGGGATAGCGTCTAAGCCTAAAGGAGAGGTTAAGCTGAAAGTTGTAACATGTAAGACCTTGGTCATGGATACTACTTTCTGTGTTTTGGACGTGGACGTACGCAACAATCCTTGGAAGACCATGGTTACATAGCATCAAGGGAGTACCTTCGACTTATCATCAGCGGCTGAGATTTCCAACTCCAGAAGGGGTTTCTGAATACATTGGTGATCCATCTATGGCCAAAGCATGCAATGAAGTAGACGTCAAGATGCGCGAAACCAGAAAGGCAAGATTGAATGAGAAAAAGAGAAAGACTAAGGAGTTAGCCAAAGCCAAAGAAATAAATGAAGTAGTCGCTGACCCTAGCAAATATGTCCTTTTTGTGAAGGAAGGCGACTCCACAGCAAATTCCTCAGCGGCACCCTTATAGCTATTAAAGGAACCTTCGCCTATGGGAGAACCAGAGTTACATTTCACAGCGGTAGAACCTACAAGAGATATCAACATAGGCGAGGAAGATGCTCCAAAGATAGTAAAAATTGGTACTTTGTTAAATGAAGAAGAGTCCCGGCGGTTAGAAGCCCTACTAAAAGAATATGTGGATGGTTTTGCTTGGGGCATAAATGAAATGCCTGGCATTGACCCAGAAATTGCATGCCATAAGCTAGATATCGACCCAAAAATCAGGCCATTTAAGCAGCGTATAAGGAAGTTAGCGCCGGCATACAAAGAAGCAGTTGAAGCAGAGAATGACAAGATGAGGGCGTCTGGAATCATTAGACCAATGCAATATCCTGAATGGATAGCCAACATGGTGGTGGTACCTAAGAAGAATAAAGGTGTAAGAATTTGTATCGACTTCAACGATCTAAATAGGGCATGTCCAAAGAATAGTTTCCCTTTGCCAAGCATAGATCATACTGTTGATGCTACTTCTGGACATGAATTGTTATCATTTATGGATGGATATTCTGGATATAACCAGATACCGATAGCAAAAGAAGATCAGCGGCACACATCATTTTTCTCTACTAAAGGATTATTTTGTTACACAAGGATGCCCTTTGGCCTCAAAAATGCTGGTGCTACATACCAAAAGATGGCTCAGGATATGTTCGAGAAATGGATAGGAAAGACTATGGAGGTATATGTTGATGATATGTTGGTCAAGAGCAAGGAAAAGAAGAATCACGTTCAAGATTTAAAGGAAATTTTTTATCACATGCGGATAACTAAGTTAAAGGTTAACCCAGCAAAATGTGTGTTCGGCGTCACCTCAGGAAATTTTTTGGGATATGTCGTCACAAAAAATGGGGTAGAGGCAGATCAAGCAAAAGTTAAAGCCGTCTTGGATATGTCGTCGCCGGTAACCTTGAAAGATGTTATGCGCCTAAATGGCACATTAGCGTCTCTTAACAGATTCATATCTCGATTCTCTGATAAGTGCAAATTGTTTTTCCAAATGCTGAAGAAAGGAGAAAAGTTTAATTGGACGAACGATCACGAAGTCGCATTTCAAGGAATAAAGATATATTTAGCTACTCTCCCGGCCATTCAGCCGCCGGAACATGGGGAAGAATTAAGGGTTTACCTGGCAGCAACATCATCAGCGGTTAGTGCGGTGCTTGTGCGGACAAAAGGAGGAGAGACACCAATCTACTACATCAGCCGAACTCTGCAACCCGCTGAGAAAAATTATACTAAGATATAGCAATTAATCCTAGCTTTGGTCTTTGCCGCTAATCGACTTCGCCCTTACTTTCATGCTCATCCTATCACTGTGCTAACTAAAACTCCTATTGAAGTGATTCTTCATAGTTCCCAGAGAGCAGGGCGTATTGAGAAATAGAATGCTCAAATAGAAAAGTTTGGCGTCAAATATGAGATCAGAACGGCTCAACGGTCACAAGTTATCGTCGACTTTCTTGCAGACTTTCCAATTGAGAAAGAACAAGAAGTTGAAGACATCCCGTTCATGGAAGAGGATCCTGATGAGGGAGTCCCAGATTTACTAAAAAGAGATCCAAATCAATGGGAGGTATACATTGACGGGTCAGCCAGTAGAGAAGGCAAAGGAATTGGCATAGTCTTTATCTCACCAAAAGGCTCCAGGATAGTTCATTCACTCAGATTAGAATTTCCGGCCACAAACAACGAAGCAGAGTACGAGGCGGTAATACACGCTATGAGGCTTATCATTGAGATGGACATCAGCAACATTCGTTTAACCAGTGATTCTCAGCTGGTCATTCGACAGATCCTAGGAAGATATGAAGCGCATGATAGTTCACTGAAAAAAATACTTACAACTGGCAAGAGAATACGCTAATAAGATTACCGGCATCGAGTTTAAGCATATATGTAGAAACGACAACAGACATGCTGACGCCCTGGCATTCATCTCTTCTATGATGGTGGACCCAGAAGTACCGTCAATCGCAATTAAAAGAGTAAAAATGTCGTCAATAGAAGAAAGAAGACAGAAGGAAGCTTTGGCGGTAGACATTGAAGAATCAGCAGAAACGGATTGGCGGGTTCCTATCAGATATTATTTAGAGCATCTTACAACTCCTGGAAACAAGATTTTAGCGCATAGAATCATAAGCAAATCAGGGAATTATGAGTTAAGGGATGGAGTATTATATAAAAGATCATTTGCTGGACCATTATTGCGTTGTGTCTTAAGGGAAGAAGGAAAGAAGCTATTAAAAGAAATACATGAAGGAGATTGCGGAAACCATAGCGGGCAGCGGGCTTTGGCTCTAAAAGTTAAAATGCAAGGCTACTATTGGCCTTGGATGAATGGTGATTCTGCAGAATATGCTAAGCGGTGTAGGAACTGTCAGCTCTATGCAAGAAGAATAAAAGCGCCAGCAGTCTCACTAAATTCAGTATTAAGCCCTTGGCCCTTTGCCAAGTGGGGGATTGACATCATTGGACCGCTAACACCAGGATCAGGACAAAGGAAATATATCATCGTGGCGACAGATTATTTTACTAAATGGTGTGAGGCCAAGGCGATTAGACAAAGGACGGGAAAAGAGGTATTCACATTCATTTGGGAAAACATATTTTGTCGATTCGGCGTTCTAGCAGAGATTTGTAGTGACAACGGAAAGGAATTAGTCGGTGAGAACATTGAAAATCTGTTAGCCACATACGGCGTCAAGCTAGGAAAATCAACTCCTATCTACCCCTAAAGCAATGGGCAGGCGGAAGCCACAAACAAAACAATAGGAATGGGACTGAAAAAGAGGGTCGAAGGACACAAGAAAGCCTGGTGCGAGCATCTCCATAATGTTTTGTGGTCTTACAAAACCACAGTTAG
Organism: Papaver nudicaule; assembly: GCA_023529015.1. NCBI lineage: Eukaryota > Viridiplantae > Streptophyta > Magnoliopsida > Ranunculales > Papaveraceae > Papaver > Papaver nudicaule. Next base: position 6,208 of record JAJJMA010151768.1, read on the forward strand.
AGAAGCAACTGGAGCATCTCCCTTCTTACTCACATTTGGTGCAGAAGCGGTACTTCCATCAGAAGTTATATTGCCAACAACAAAACATGAAGCTTGGGAGAAGAACCTCAATACGGACTTAATCTTGGCAAAACTGGATGATTTGGAAGAACAGCGGCTTATCGCCTTGACTCATATGGAAAATTATCATCGCCGTCTAGCTAGGGCATATAACAAGCATGTCATCCCAAGAGAATATCAGCCTGGCGACTTGGTATTAAGAGAAGTATCGCCGTATCAGCAGAAGAAAGGATGTAAGAAGCTAGAGCCAACCTGGGAAGGTCCCTATGTCATAAAGCGTGCAGCAGGTAGTGGAGCCTATGTGTTAATTGATGAGCATAGTAAAGAACTTGAGCATCCGTGGAATGCCAAGTTTATTAAGAAATTTTACCCTTGAGGTTGCATGTAAAATCCGAGATCTTGGGCGGGCATAATACCCAAGAAATCTTATTAGCTTTTGTAATTTGCAGCAAATAAGATCCGGGGACGTAGGTTTGCTTTTATTCACCGAACCCCGTTAACAAATTACTGTGTCATTCAAATTTTTACATACGGCGACAAATATGAAAGGCTCAATAGCCATATATTGAGGCAAAATTGCCATGAAAATCACAAGGCTCAATAGCCATATACCGAGGCAAGATTGCCATAAAATTTCAAGGCTCAATAGCCATATATTACGGCACAATCGCCATAAGTCTTCAAAGTTGAAAACTTATACGCTGAGGCAAATTGCCAACATTCTCTGAAGTATGCTGAGGCAAGTTGCCAACATTCTTCGAAATAATATACGTTGGCATAGCTAAAAGTGCTTAAGGCACAAGAGAATTATTGTCAATTTTGGAATTACTTGCAGGGCATAACAAAACATTTTGGATTTCAATGATAATAGCTTTGAATAACAGCGGGTCTGGCCATTGGAACTATAACTCCTTACGTGTTACTTGTTGATCTGTAAGTGATGGCTTAAAAATATAAAACTCCTGTCATGGTAAACCACCCCACTTATAATAGATCGCCGACGGGCACAAGTAACAATGTATAATGTAAGGCTGTGATGTGGTCAGCAAGATAACTGTCAGCTCATCATTGAAACCAAGTGGATTTGATTATGCTAGCGGTAAAAAGAAACATAGTCGCTTAAGAATATACAAGCGTCTAAAAGTGCACATACATAGACAAAGAAAAATTCATTAACAGCTTACAACAAAAAGTTGATGAAGTAAACATACTACATGATTAGTCAAAAGCAAGAAAACCTAGAACATGGAGCTAATCAAATTACACTTGTTGGCTTGATGATTCAGGAGGTTTCTTGGAATCGTCAACAGCCCTGTGAAGATCCTCAACAAAAGTGCTATTATCATTTCCCTTATCTTCAGCAGTAATTGCGCTCTTTCTTTTGTCAGGTTGATCGGCGCTTTGGCTTTAATCCTCAGTGGCGTCCTTGCCATCATCAACATTAGCGTCTTTACCACCGTCCTGATGGAAATTCTCGCCGTCAGGATATACCTCCTCATCGTCTCCATGGACATCATCCTCGGCATCTTCATCTTCACTACTTTCACTCTCTTCCTCAGAGTCAGACCCGCTTTCTACAAGAACAGTTTCATTGGTGTTAACCTCTTCCTCAGCGGTAGGAGGTGCAGCTTCCATACCAGGAGGACAGCGGTCAGGACCATACTCCGCTGGCACGTCTATATTATGCTTAGGACAAAACGTATCCAAGTACATTTGAAGGGCGAGAAAGCCAGCCATATTCACATTGGCAGCATATTGTTCTTCTTTATCTTGAGCAGCTTTCCTGGCAAGGTTCAATTCAAATTGGAGGTGATCATGCATCTTTTGAAGCTTACCAGACTTAGAAGATTCAGTCTCAAATTTCTTCTTAAAATCTTGGAGAGCCTTGACTTCATTCTCCAGATTTGTGATCTTGCCAGTGTATTGCAAATGTTCTGTTTCCAGCGCATGCATTTTATCCCCACATGATTGATGCTCCTTTACTTGCTCCTCTAACTGGGTAATTTTGGAAGTACATCCTTCGTGCTCCTTTAAGGTGGCGGACTGCTCTTCTAGTTGGGACTCAAGCTCCTTGTGTTTCTCTGAAAGCAAAGGAAAACAAATTAGGGCGGAAGCAGAGGCAACCTTCAGGGTTGTTAGGTGGAAATTAAAACCCTAGGAAGACTACCTTCTAGTTCATTAACATGCATACGAATACCCTCCCGGGCAACATTAATCTCATCCAATTTACTTAAAACTTCCTGATCAGAACAAGGACCCACATCTTGTTTGATCTTGAGCCTAAGAATATCATTCTCTTCATTTAGTTGCCTAGCACGATCTCCATGGATTTGGGCGAAATCCTTGTGACGCTGAATTTCATCTCGGGCGGTATCTCTTTCAGCGGTTCGGTAAACTAATTTAGAAGTTAAGCGAGAAATGGTGGCTTCCTTATCCTTTAGCTGGGAGGTTATTTTCATATGGTCCACAACAGCCTTCTCTTTGGCTTTACGTTCCAACTCTGCTAAGCGGGAAGCGTTATCACACTCACTCTTCATCCATTCCACGTCTGCTTGCGAAACTTTGAGGAGGTGATCAAGATTTACATTAAGGTCAGAGGCATGGCGTAATTCTCGGCGGTACCACCTAACATCTTGGTCGAAATTTTGTAATAGATTACGCTGCTTAGTATTAGCACTAGTCAACTTGTCAATTTCAACCTCGACCCGCTGTAACCGATCGTCACGATGTTGTTGGCGACCTTATAATAAACAAGGACTAACGATTGGGAAAAAGGAAAAGCGGAATAAAATGTTATTTTGGAAAAATCAGAGAAGATAGCTAACCTTGGAGTTCTTTATGCCCTTTCTTCTCCTTATTGTAGTAAAAACGTAGCCGGTCGGATTCTTTCTTCTCTTGGGTCAACAGCTGATCCACCGTGGCCTTTGCTTGATGCAGATTGACAACTTCTTGTTGTAGTTGCGCATTCAAGGCAATAACGCCAACATTACGTTGGAATTCCTAATAAAAATTAACACATAAGGCGACAGATACTGGTGAATATAACAGAATATACGGCTGAGGCAAAAGCTTACCAAGACGGCGCCACAAAGTTGTTCATAAGGGGACAAATGAGAAACAACGGCAGTGAGCTCAGCGGGTTTCAGTGCTAGTCCAGGCGTACTTAGCTTGCTCATTGATTCCAGATATAGAGTATTAGAACCCCCTTCATCTTGAGCAACTAACTTCGAGAAAGAATCCGTCAGTTTGTTGGGCGGAAGTTGGTTTTCTAAAGAATCACCACAAGCGGAACCCCGAGGTAGATTGTTTAAAGAAAGAAGATGAACCAGACGTTGGACGGCGTCATTAACGACTAAGGAAGAAGGCTGCTCAGCTTGGCTACTTGAGCGGATAGGAGAAGGTTGTTGAATAACTAATTCATTAGTAACACCCACATCAATTTCAGCGGTAGCCTGCTATGTGTTAGTGGACTCAGGAACGGCAACCTGAGGATTCGTGGGAGTCTTCTCATCCACCTTCACAGACTGAGTCTGATCCGTAGCCTTTACAGATTGGTCCTTTAGTTTGGAGTCGTCAACAATATTGGGATTGGCAGAACCATCATTTTTCTTAGAAGCCGTGGCCTTCCTTCTAGGCTTTTGTGGTTTCTCCTGTTTCTTGGAGACATCACTATCCTTTTTAGCGGTAGAAGAAGCTTTGGGGTCGGCGTCTTTCTCAGACTCAACAGATGGCATACCAGGAAGCGTCTTCAGCTGCTTCCTCAATTGAGCAAGAGGGTCTGGCCGCTCATTCTGCTTGTTTTTCTTTGAAAGTGGCTAAGGAAAGAAAAAGCTGTCATCATCAGTTCCGCTAACAAACATAGGCAAATATATACATATATTTCAAGACATAATTGAAGTGTTTGTTACCTGAACATCGTCTCCATCTTTTCCTTTCCTCTTCTGGCCTTTGCCTCCCTTGGCGTCTTTCTTTCGAAATTCAGGTTTCTTTACCCAATGACCGGTGTCACCAACAACAAATTTGCCATCTTCTTTAAGATACTGATTTTCCTCAGTCCAGCGGACTTTCCAGAATTCGTGCTTAGCAAAAGCAGAATGCTTAGATAGAAAATATTTTCGAACAGCGGTTTTATCTTTATCCTCCCAACCTTTGAGCCAGGGTCCTTCAACCTTGCAAGGAAGGTCGTTCCAGTGATTCTCAGATTTGTGTCGGACGGTAGGATTGGAGGCGGTAGAAGTTTCTTTGTCAACGTCCCTAAGAAAGAAACTTCTTCTCGCCGTCATAGCCTCTTTTTGACTCAATGCGGTATGCCCAGGGCTCGCCGGCCCTATTGCTAGGCTTTACTTCATATTGCTCCTTGAAATTCTTTATATCATACAACTTGGGGTTAGTAAAGGAGGGATTCCTGGAAACGTTTGGATAATTGGTAGTACCATGCCGGCGGGCAACCCATTCATACAGGATACAAATAGAGTTGCTGGAAATTTGAGCGGGATGCTTATTGACATAGACTAGCATCTCAAGCAGGAAGGGATCGGCGGGATCATACAACGGAAATTTATACCCGGCTTTAATTTGACCAATAGATATGACGAGGTTGTTATCACTCTGGCTTTCTTGGCGGATGTGGTCAAGAAGCAGCGGATCTTGAGTTGAAGTGACGCCGTCAAGAGGAGTCAGCTTGAAGGTTTTGTTGTCAACACGATGTTTTGTACAGAATTTATCCCAGTCACCCCAGGAACTTTTCTTCTTACCCTTCTGGGGGGACGGCGCCTGTGATGATTCCTCAGGATCAGACTCATGTACTGGATTTGGAGAAACAGTTTCATAAGTGGAATCAGACGCCATTTTAGAAGTAGAGGAGATCGTAAAAAGCAAGAACAACCGGAAAAGGGTAGATGCAGAGGTGAAAAATCACCGGAAAATGAGAAAAACAAGATTAAGGAAGAGGTGAGTGGTGGAAAAGGCAGAATAACAAATTTGGGTGGTGAATCTAGCAAGAAATGGATGAAAGGAGGCTGAAAATGGTGGTTTGCGATGGTGCAACTGCGGCTGACGGCAGTTTGGGTTAGGTTTATAGAAAAGCAGAGGAAAGAGAAGGAAGGAAAGAAAATTTGGAGAAGAAATAGGGTTGAAGTGAAGAAGGAAAGTATTTATAGGGGAGGGAGAGTAACCGGATGAGCAAGTTGCAAGTCATAAAGTGTCTCCTGAATTTGCGGCATGCTGCCGTACGTGGAAAGGACGTAACTGTTGAAGAAGACGTGCTGGCATTTTCAGCGGAAAAGGATTTTTGTCTTTGGCGACTAAAGTTTTTGAAGATGAAAGAGGCAAAATGTGAGTGTAGAAAATGCCTTTGTTCTTCAGGGGCACTCAAGAAGTGATATCATACAGGAGACTTACCTTAGAAGTAGAGAACGGTGTCAGCGGCAACCCTCGACGGATATCATACAAAAGAAGAAGGCGTCAAATGGAGAAAGAAAAGGTCGGCGTACATCAAAGAAAAGCAGAGCGGCATACTCAACTCAGCGGAAAAGGGCACGTCATCGACAAAAGCTGATAATCTGGTTGAGCATTTAATGAGGGTCAGAACGGTCGGTTTGTCAGAGTTGACTCAGTGGGATATGAGTCATTGTTCTTATCCAGTTCAAGGTGAGAGGCGCTGAAGTATTGGAAGAAGGATGGCGGTATTGAAGATCGGCGGATGAGGACAAACAGTGTCAGACCCTAAGATGTTTGTATTAGCTGTAGTCCATTATGTAAAACGCCTATAAAAGGCCTTGTAACACAACCAAGCAAAAGGTTGGAAAAGTGAACTCTAGGGTTGATCTTTTGAGAGAGAAAGAACTCCTTCTTACTCTCAAGAGCTCAAATAGTAGGGAAGATCTTGATTTTGTAAGAGTGATTATCATTGGCAAGGTGAGAATAAGGCAATGAATCCATGAATAATATTTGATACTTGAGAGTTTTAGCTTCTATGCTCTAATATGAGTTATGTTTCTGTCTTAGTATTGTTGTTTATGTTGATAGCGGTTTACTCATGAATAATGCTTGTTAGGACGTGATTTAAGTGTTTAAGTATGGGTGTATTGGTAAAATCTCACCTATGGGGATTTTACCAACTACAAGGGGAAAAGCATCTTCTACTTAAACAGTCTCAACAATCTCCTTGATGATAGCATCTTACTTAGAAGCAACATCGGGACCAGTCTGAAAAACCGGAGCCTTCGGATCACCACCATCTTTCATAGGCGAAGCAGTAACCTTCAGATTACTAGCAGGTCGGCCAGGAGCTTCGACATTAATCTTAGCATCAGTACAAGAGGCATCAACAAAATCCTTTGAAGATTTTCGGTAGACCCTTCAGGGACAGGATCCTCAGCAGAACCGCTTTTTTCCTCCTCAACCACTCCATCCTTGTCCTCATTCGGCTTCTCGCCCGCAAATCCATCACCATTCCTTTCATCTCCACCATCAGCTTCACCATTTTCACTACCCATCTCCTCAAAATCATCATTTTCCCTTGCAGCCTGCAGCTGTGCCACTATCACCTTGACATCTGTGGAAGGAAGAAGTACCTTATCGGACTCTAAGGAAGCATCAGGATCATTCTCGCCATTACGGTAGTAGGGAGGTCGCATGCCGAAATCTCTAAACAAAAACCGACCATGTTGACGACTGAACAAGGCTGTTCGACTAGCTTCCCCTCTGATATGCTCTCTGAGCTTCAAAATTTCCTCGTCAAGTGATGCAGCCTGTCAACCTTCTCTTTACAGACACCCTGCGAAAGACTGAGCTCGTTACCCTTACTATTTAACTCGGCATCCATCTTCAAAACTTGCTTTTTCTTAACCTCCAACTCTTGAAAGTAGCCATCTCGCTCCTTAACAGCAGTTTCAAGGCGCCTTTCCACCTCTTTCACATCCCTAGAGAGATCACTCTTCTCTTGCTGTAAAGATCGAATATCTGCGTCAAGACGGGTAATTTCAAGACCTCACGCGTGAGCTAGGTCCAGCAGATACATTCCATGATGCTTCTGCTGCAAAAAGAGGCAACTAAAAATCAATACACGAAACAAATGGTACACAAAGAATAACTTAAACAAAAACACACTTACAGCTTCGATAAATGCTTGGTGCTTGGTAGCCGCCGAGGCAAGGACATCTCTTCCCCAATCACCAGAAAAAGCTTGAGAAAGAAACATAGCTACCGAAGGATCAAGTGGGTGATTCAGGGGATCCCTAACATATGCTTTCAAATGGTCAAAAAGGTCTTCGGCATAAGGACCAGGAAGGGAACTTCGTTCAAGGAGCTTCTGAGATCCCTCCGCCGAGCAAGGCCTTCGCGCAAAACCAGCGGGAGCAGAGATTATGCCTAAAGCAGGTTGGGAGGATTGACCCAATGAAGCATCCACAAGACGATCATTAGAGCCATACTCATTAAAATCTATGCCAGATGGGCAGGGATTAACAATCCTGACATCAGGAAAAATAGGGGCAGTAGGTCCTTGCGTTGACACAACAATTTGAGAGCACGTCGCCGAGGCAGCCTGCCGAGGAACTTGCTCATTCGAAGGCCCCCTTTTCAACCTTTTCAAAGGTTCAACCCTCTCATCTTTGGTACCTTCGCCATCGGCATCTCCCACGGACGTGGCAGGAGTAGCTAAACCTTTGCCAACAGTCCTGGTAGTAGGTCCCTGCGAACCAACGGTTCGGGAAATAGTTTCACAAGCTTCTTTTTTAAACCACCAAAGGCAGTTTTCTCCCGATTCGGGTCGCACAAAGAAAATTTCATTATACCATCGTTAATCAGGAGCACCTTGTCCTGCTGAAAAGTAGTCAATTCGCCAGGTTCTAAACAGAGGCAGGTATCCATACCCATCGAATAACTGAGGCATGTAGTGTTTATCACCTGACCACCTTCCCCCCTTTCAACAACCAACTTCAAAGGTTCTTTTCTCTTCTTCGGATCATCGGATTGCTCCTGAGCTTGTGGATTTTTCAACTTCTCCTGCTCAGACTTCTGAAAAGATGGCCACATGTGTACGAGTAGAAAATCTGCATAGGTACTCAAGGTGCCATATCCATCAGATCTACTCATACATACAGTTTTTTAGTTGAGATTTAATGGTGCGAAGACCTCGAGAGCAATGCCGAAGATATCAAGAACAGTAATTAAAGACCAAACTTATAATAATAAAGACTAAATATAAGAAGATTTGTATGTATTTCGATGTTGTGATTACATGAATATCACCCTAAGGAACCAGAGGAGATAACAAACCTAATCTCTCTCTTGCTACTTAGGCTCAACCCAGAAAGAATCCAACCCTTACAACGTTTTCCAAGCCCGCCTTATATAGGCCGAGCTTGGGTGGTTTACAGCTAATAAAGACAAAAGACTCAATCGTGGTGGTGTCAGCCCCTGTCGAGTAAGGCGGTTTATTCGCTGTCGTTCCGAGGTTGATTCATGGGTTTCGGTCCTTTGACATGGTCCGAATCCTTTCTCTCCGAGTCTCCACTTCGCTCGTTAGGTGACATTCTTCTTCTTCTTCTGGTCCGAGATCTCGTTGCCGGTCCTCTCGGTGTGGTTTTGCTTCTTGGATGCGAGACACGTGTTCCGAGGGGTTTTACCCCCTACAACATGAGTAAAACGACCAACAGAAAAAAAGTTAAAAAGATATATAATTTTCGCCATACCCTCTCCTTGAGAGCAATTATCTTCTCCTGGGACTTCTTGCGCTCCTCTTCGGAGAAATGAATCTTGTAGAATTCAACAACAGAGAACTTATGATCATCTTTAAACTTTGTTTGTTCGACCTTTTTCTCTTCGTCTTCGTAACCAAAAAGAACGGGACCTTCGATAAGCACGGGCTTCGAAAACCATACCTCGTCGCTACAATGGCGAAGAAGTGTGTTTGTCTTAGACCCAGAAAGAGCTACGTCGCCCAGAACATGCGAAGAATCGTCCACTTTGCCAAGGCTCACACTCCAGGGAGCCTTTTGTTTAAGCAAGCTTTTTTCCACCTTATAATACTTGAAAAAATTCTCAGCAGACCAAAAACTTGGTGGGCGTTTGAGTTCCTCGGGAAGCTTATCATAATAATACGATTTGCCCTCCGAGCGAGCCACCCAGTCTCGAATAACTCAAATAGAGTTCCCGTTAAATTGCATCACACCGCAAGGAGGACTGATTTGAGAGTAAATTTCATAAAAAAAAAAGGATTTACGGGATCGTATAACGGAATAGGAAGACCGGCGCCAAGCTGCTCACCGGAGACAATCAACCTCCTATCACTACATTGATGAGAAGAAAGCAATCCAGGGGACAGATTGACCTTGCCCAAGCTCTGGCAAGGGAAAAGAATCACATCAAAACCATAAATCTTTCTTCCCAAGTGAGTTTTTGAGGATCCACCATCTTCCGGGGGAACTCGCCACCAGAGAGTGTACTCTTTTTAGGAGCCTGAAAACAAAAGAAATTTAGGGGATGAACAAGCAAAGAAGAATATAAGCCAAGGCAGTTGCAAAAACTCACCATGAATGAAGTAGCAGATCGGCAATGGAAAGTGGCCAGAGAAAGGTTGAGAATGCTAAAAATGTCACAAAAGGCTATGGAAGGATAGAGGAGGAGAAAAAAGAGAGGGCAAACAAGTTTAAATAGGAAGACGCAAGACCGGCGCAGCCGGTAAAAGGTAGAAAGGGCGAAGATTTCGAAATTATTAAAAGCAACATGTGTCAGCTAAGGAAATTAAAAACCTGACACGTGTCGAAAAAGGCAAGGCACAAGGGAGTTTTCTTCTTCGAACCTCCTCGATCTTCGAACAAGAAAAGAGGCAAACTGTGGAGGGTAAAACCCCTCGGGACACGTGTCAGAGATCCAAGAAACAAAACCACACCAAAGGAGGAAGTAGCGAAGCTTCGGGATCAAACCAAAGAAAGATGAGACCGAGGACACCGAGTAAAGAATCAGAAGATAGGGATTCGGACCCTGCCTCAAAGGACCGAAGCCCCAGAACCATCTTCAGAGTACCACCGAAGGAACCGCCTTACTTGACAAGAACTAACACCAGCACGATTGAGTCAATTGTCTTATTAGCTGTAAACCACCCAAGCTCGGCCTATATAAGGCGAGCTTGGAAAACATTGTAAGGGTTGGATTTTTGGTGTAACCCAAGTGGCGAGAGAGGAATTCGGTTTGTATCTCCTCTAGCTCCTTAGGATCATATCCATGTAGTAGTAAAACAGAAATATAACACACTTTACGCTTTATCTTTCGATTAATGGGTCTTTTTACATGTCTTCGGTACTGTTCTTGAGGTCTTCGTACCTTGAATAATGTTTAAGTAACTGTGTGTGTGTGTGTTTAAGATCTGAGGGCTGTAGAACATGATGCACCT